>VYZV01010560.1:35043-51161 GCA_013401275.1 Pandion haliaetus
GAAGGAAGGAAGGAAGGAAGAAGGAAGGAAGGAAGGAAGGAAGGAAGGAAGAAGAAAGGAAGGAAGGAAGAAGAAGGAAGGAGAAAAAGCGAACAGCAAATATATTTTCTTGCCATATATTAGCTTGACAATTGCATAGAAACTCCCTTCCTTTTCAAAACTCTGGAATACTCATGGGTGTGCCACACGTATTACGTAATGCTTTGGCCAGCTCTGGTTTTGCAGGATTGTACAAACAGGATTACTACAGCAATTGAACAACACCAAGAGTTGTAAGGACAGATAGTGAAGATGGTCTAATGAGGCTATACATAAAAGAATCACAAAGCTGTCAGAGAAAGAATTTTTGTGACTTTTAGTAATGTTCTTCACAATTGTGATGAAAATAACATTAAATAAATTAACAATCGCCTTCAACAGAATTTGTAAACTTTTATCTTGCTGTATGAAGCAAGAGCTGTGAGAATGCTACAATCTCCTCTCTAGTACAAGCCAGTCCTGAGTAATTTCTCAATGCAGGTCTCTCAAATATTAGTAGGCATATTATTTAGGCTTCATGGACCAAGGACTAGTACGTTTTGAAGTGCACAACCACTACTCACTACATGGGGGGGAAGCAGTTTTATCTGCATCTTAGATATACCTAATAACTAATGAACAACAGAAAATGAGAAGGATATTGTTCCCAGGAAAAGGAACAACAACTAAGGGAAAAAAACCAGTCTTACCTGGAGATAAAAAGGAAGTAAACTGATAGAATATTTCGGTGTCCTTCTTTTGGCCACTATATCCCACAATACTGCCAACCTCTAGGGGGAAAGTCTTGAGATGTGCACCAGTAGCTAGGTCATGAAGTTGCAGGATATTCTTTACGTCGTGCAGATAGCACAAAACCAGGAAGTTAGACCTCACACAAGCAACCCATTCTGTAGAGCGTGCAAAAGAAAAACAAAGGCACAGCAATACAGTAAAAAAATTGTAACAAAGAAAACAATCAGACAAAATCTGATTCTAAAATTCTTTAGCATACCTAAATACATGCACCAAAATTTCTGACATGCATTGAATCTAACTCTTAAATCTTTAGAATTCACTTGCCTTCTGAAAGAAAAAAGCAAACCCAAAAGTAAAGGCTGACATTCTTTGGAAATGCTCTAATCATGCCACTTGAAGATAATTTATGCAGACACAGGAATAAAGAATTGCTTAACTGAGATGCTTACGCATTTGGGGTGCTTATACATCAATACTGCTCTTAAATATCACATATTTCAATGCAAAACCCAAGCAAAACATTGATCTTTGGCAGCAACACTTATGGAAATGCATGAAAATCAAAACAATCATTATGGTTTAGACTCAAGCTTAACTAACAAGAACAAAAAGACATGTCATCCTGTATTGCACACTGAAGTATAGAACCTAGACGTTATTATTCATCTTGTTTTTATTGCCTATTCAGGAGGCTATTCCCATAAGCAAACTCTACCAGGCATAAGAAAAGGGCTATTCTGAGGTGATGTCCTCAACACACCATTTCAAAAAACCCACATTTATTCAAGAAGCTAATGTTGTTAAACAGCATTATTGAGACTGTAAGGTAGTAGAAACGGGATGCAGCACAGTGAACTGGATCTGGCAAAAGGACCCAGGAACAAAGTACTCTGCAGAGCTTCATTTCTTCATTTCTTTTATGCCTCTCCTGGCAGTCCTAGGCTGCTGCAGAGCTGCCCAACTCAGCTGTGCAGGAACGAGAGCTTCTGGTTCACAGAACCTTTCACATTCTGAGTTTGTTCCTCAGGGGAATTACTAGAGATATGTGAACTTTTTAATGGAATGCTAATTTTTTTAGTTAAACTTTGGAAAATCCAAACTGATTAAAAAAAAAGGCCTGGGCTGGCAATTTCTACAAAAATCCCTGCAGTTCTACTGACCATGTCACTTTGATCCCCATCTTTATGTCCTATGAAGTGTAGAAAATATTCAGGGCTCCAGTTCACCCAGAATATATCATGTAACATATTCTCTCCTGTCTCCTGGGTCATTGGCTTTAGATCTTTAAAGACAAATGTATTTATTTATGCAGACAGGAAAAAGACTGAAACCTCTTCACCTCTCTTAGTATTTCTGTCATTTTAAGAAATCGGTTATCCTACTTTGCAATAGAAGTATTTCAACTTCTCATTAATTCACAAATCAAATACAAACAAGAGAAAATACAAACAAGGTTAAAAGTCAAGAAAAAATATCTGGAAGGAAGGAATGAGGGAAATTCTTTTTGTTTGTAGGACTAGGTGAGGTGGTGATTCTTGTCCTCCTTCAACTGAGTATGTGCAGCTTCTCCCCTGACAAGTCACACTGGAAACCTAAACCATGGGCAAGGTACCAGTATTGGACAATGCCTTCTCTTATCTGCTGGAAGAACGAACTGAAAGATGGAATCCAATGAGAAAGAAAAATCACGTAGGACTGACCAAGGCATGCTGTAACGTCAAAGTAGCAATGTGAGATGGGGAGTTTAAATACCAACATTGGAGGAAAAAACATCAAAACCAAAACAGATCAAGGCAAAATTATCTGAATTTTAGTTTTACACGCTTATGTTATTTATATTTTAACAGTTCTTTCCAGTTTCCCCAAAGTCCTATAAAACCAAATAATTTGAATTCACAGAGTTGTACTGAAGACAGTTTTATAAATGCATCTTTGCACATTCAGGTTCCAGAACAAAAGTTCAAAGTTGTATCATGTGCCCCCTCAATTAAGGGCAACTAGCTCTTTCTGAATTGAAGGTCAAAACTTATTATTCTGTAACAATCAGCCTCTTTAACAGTCCCTGCTTTCATGTACAGTTCAGGTCTGTCAGGACCCCCTAGAGCTCAAAGACCTTCAAATCCTAATAGCTCGATCAAGTCTACGTTCCTTTTAGCTTGTTCCTGAGGGACCACTGAAATTTAACACTAGTCTGACTTTATAGTCACGTGAATTTATGTTACATAAACACCAAAATAAAGCTTTACTACTCCCCACTTCCCAACAACCTCCCCAGATTATTTTTTTTTATCCCCAGACTTTAACTCCCTCATAAGCTTCTAGCCTAAATCTGGGAATTTTCTAACCAAAGCCCCAGAGTACAACACTAATTGAAATTTCAACCATGAAGCCATGACCTGAAATAATAAGATACAGCACAACACAACAATGTTTATAAATTAGTAATTGATGTGTAATTTTAGCTCTGGAGTGACTTGAATTTCTTAAGTGAGGCTGGAAATAGAATAAACTTTGTAAGTTTAATTTTCTATCCAATTACATAATTTTGAAATATAGAATCATTCTTGGCTGTATGAACAAGGAAAAAATGCAGTAATTTAAAATATTTATTACACTGTCACTGAACAAATCTACATATATATATTCACATGTATAACTGGTTTATTAACACAAAATATTAATTTAAAAAAATAGCACCCCTACAGTAACACACCATTTTTGCCTGAAGAATTAATGCTCTGCAATAAGTATGAGATCCCATGAACTCCATTGGTATTCTCAGTAAAATCTAACTAAAATGTCTAGTTTTACTCTCGAAATTTCTTGACCCTTAAAGTTTCACAAAATGGATTACAGACACTCTCAGATCAACCTCAAAGGTATATAATATGTAGTTTTTGCTTCAGGAAAAATACTACTCAAGCAATCTGTTTTAAAATTACATTGTGATGACCCTTAATTCCTCACTAATCATTTGATGAAGTACTGCAAGTTTAATGGATGTTTTCATTAAAAGTCAAAGTACATTATTACTTTGACTTACATATTACAAAGAGATACTACTCTTTTATTAAAAGGATTTAGTTGCCCAGGGGTAAGGCTTCTGGCTTATATGGGGATTCCTGCTATTGAAGAACTTGCCTAGGAAGCAGCAATATTAAGTCTCCATCACCTCTTTGGTTTACAGATCAGATGCTCTCAGCAAGGTGAAGATAACAGATGAGAAGACAATGCAAAAGATTTTTAAAACATTCCATGCAATTTAGGAACACAGCTTATACACAAGTATAATAACTTGTGTTATAACTGGGTTTAGAGCATTGCTAACTGCTTCCAAAACTTACAGTAATGGAAGCTACAAAGAAATGCAAAAATCAAAACAGAGCAGAATGTTGAAGCAGACTTTAAAGAGCAGAAGAAAAAAAAGACACTAAGAACCAACACTTATATACATAGCAAGCTCAAACAATGCTGAATTATTAACAAGAGCTATTTTTTGACTGCAAGCTACAAGCTGAGTCTCTGTTACTCCCATGCTCAGCACTGAGAACTGCAGATACTGTCCAGTTTGTTGCATTAGCAGTCAGCCTGCTTGGTTTTGCTCATGCTTTGCAGAACACGTCCTGCATGCCTCTCTACTTCCTGGAAGCTTTTAAGATCGTGTGCTTGCAAACTTCATATGTCAAAGCTAAGCCTGACAGCATTGCTTTAGGGTCCCTTTATAGACAATGGCCAGAAATAAGCACCTTTAGAATGCAGTTCACCCAACTATTTTGGATACCCTGTTCTGGGATACAGTGAATTGCTTGCTAAGCAGTTTGACTCAAACAAGTGGGGTGTGGGTTTTTTTTTTTTGTTTTTTTTTTTCAAAAAAGCTAAGAGACCTCTCCAATGTCAGTTTCTTTTCAGTTAATACCAATGAACAGAGCAGTTATTCTCAGAGTTACACATAAATTTATCAATTGTTCTCCAGCATACTTACAATACACCTACTTACAACACCCATCAGCCAAAGGATTCATTTTACTAAACAATAAACACATAGAGGTTGCCTTTTCCAACCTGGGCTTCTTGGCTCAGTGTCGTGGTTTAACCCCAGCCAGCAACTAAGCACCACGCAGCCGCTCACTCACTTCCCCCCCACACCCGGTGGGATGGGGGAGAAAATCGGGAAAAGAACTAAAACTCGTGGGTTGAGATAAGAACAGTTTAATACGACAGAAAAGAAGAAACTAATAATGATAATGATAACACTAATGAAATGACAACAGTAATAAGAAAAGGGTTGGAATATACAAGTGATGCACAACGCAACTGCTCACCACCCACTGACCGACGCACCCGGAAGTCCCCAAGCGGCGACGCACCCACTCCAATTCCTAAAACACCACATGGTATGGAATACCCCACTGGCCACTTTTGTCAGCTGCCCTGACTGTGTTCCCTCCCAGCTTCTTGTGCCCCTGCAGCTTTCTTGCTGGCTGGGCATCAGAGGCTGAAAAACCTTGACTTTAGACTGAACATTACTTAGCAACAACTGAAAACATCAGTGCGTTATCAACATTCTTCTCATACCTAGCTCAAAAACATAGCACTGTACCAGCTACTAGGAAGACAATTAACTCTATCCCAGCTGAAACCAGGACACTCAGGCATCAGAGAGATGGACAGACTTGGAAACATTAATAAGTATTGAAAGCAGGTGTGAAGAATTAGCCTTGGTACAGCCCATTTCTCTCTGAAGATGACAGTGACCACCTTGATGACTACAATTCTTTACAATTCTTCAGTAGCTAAATTTGGGCTAAAGGAATTATGCTTCTTAACAAGGCATAGAAAACTGAGCTCAACCATCTCTAGAAGTTCTAGTTCAACCTTTTGGAAATTCATATACTGCTACTTTCCAAAAACTTTTATTTTGACAGCTTTAATTAGGAGCAAAGGCATGCCACTAACTTGGCAACTGCAACATCAGTATGAATAACTTTTGAAACAGTTTCAGGAAAAAAAGGTTGAATCCCCATAAACATCTGTGCCACTAACCCTAAATACTCATGACAGTACTGACCTTTCAATTCTGCAGCAGTAGCTACAGCACATGAAGTGTTCAACTGTACAAACATGCTTTGACAGACGCAGGCTGAAACGTTGATGGAGAAGAACATGCCAAGCTAGAAGAGCTAGGCAGCCATAAGTCTTCAGCAGAAATTACTGAGTTACTTGCTGTACACTGTGCTTGTGCGTCCACTCCACAAATGAATGTATTTCAATGGACTGTCAAAGCTTTAGCTGGAAAACAGACCTGGAAGGTAATTTTGGTTTCTTTGGTCATCACAGACAGTGACCACAAACTTCAGCGTCTCTGCAGATTAACAGGTATCCATGCAGATCTGAATTAAAATGACCTGTAACAACCACTCAAGGCTACTTATGGGTAGACTTGCAAGCAAAGCAGGAGCAATTTACAGAATAAACCATGAATCATTCTGAAACATGAGTGAATGTTGATGTGCTCTCACAACATTAAAGCATATATCTTCCCTCTGAGACACCATCCTCAGTGACATACTGCCATGTTTAAGTTAATGGAAAAATTCCAACCAATTTCAACATGACAAGGATTTTATACCCCACATCCTCTCAGTATGAGACACACAAATGAGAGACAGTCGGGGGGGCAAAGCTCTTCTGAAGCTGCAAACATCAGGAGTAACACTTCCTTAAGTAACCTACAGGTTTTAGTCATCTATGACTGATGCTGGTTTTCCATGGTAAACAGAGTTAAACAGAGCCACAAAAGCCCTACCAGGAGAGCAGAATAAAACTTTCAGTCAGGGACATGCATCTGGACCACATCCTCTCCCCACGTCCCAAGGGACTGTATCTGGCTTGGCCAGATCTTAGGAGATGCTTTTTGTTGCTGAGAAGCACTGGAACTAAGCCACATCCCAGTTGATTTGTGGCTTTTTTTTTTTCCTCCACATTTCACAGCAGAAGCTTATCAATCTGGTCTTTTGCATTGCAGCCAATTTCCTCCTTTCTGCCACACTTCTGCACTAGCCATCTCCACAGGATGCTTCCTCTGGGCTATACACAGAAGGTCACACAACTGCTCCTCAGAACAGTCACACAACCCTTCACACTGCCGCTTTGCAAGCAAAACTCCCAAGTGCATAAAGCCACACCACAGGGTAACGGAGTGAACAAGCTTCCTGACAGCCAAGATGAACAGCAGGGATTACTCACACCCATGCACATCCTTGTCATTCAGGATCAACAATTTCATGGTACTCATTCCAGACTTTCCCTCGTGGTTTCATTACAGTGCCAGAAGATACATTTCAGTTGCAGTAACTCCTCTCCCCAAACTCTCAAGCATTTATGAATTAGCTAGCAGGTTAAAGGTAAGAAGAAAAACATTATTTTTCACTTGGTGTGCACATTCTAGCTGAGGGAGGGGAAGCATTTTACATGCACTGAGTTTAGGTGTGCAGATGCGTACAAGGTACAGCAGCTTTGCCACTACTTGTTAAATGGCCAACTGAGATTCAAGGAACTGTTCAAGATCATTCACCTCATCTATGACACATTCAGGAATATGTCTCATTTCTCAGCCCTCCATACTCACAAGATCTATTCTGTTTTTCTTTTCATTGTCACAAGCATAGGGCTGGATACAGCTGTTACTCTCAAGTTGCCCTGCTCTACCAGTATTGGGCATTTTGGGGGAAGGGGTGTCACCGTTCTCAAAATTAATTATATAACCTCCTAAAGATGACAGGTTTATCCTATGCCTTAGAACTAGGGTCGCAGTGTCTGTAATGATCAGTCTGCAGTTATGGTTTCACAGTTGCCTTTTAACTAATTCAGCACACCTACTTGCAGGTATGTGGCCATCTAAAGCACTAGTTCAATGTTAGATGTGAATCTCTCCTATGGTTCTATTTTAGACTCCCTGAAAATTAAAAGTAACACATTATAAACAAACTCCAAAGGGGAGGAAATGAGTCTCATCACACTCCACTATGTTCTGAGGCCCCCCTTAAATTTAATTTTAAAATAGGTGTAATTTATTTCTTTCCCCCAGCACACAGAGTAGACATCTAAATTTACCTTAACTCTGTGTGAAATTCCTGCTGAGAATTGTAAAGCGAGGTGTGTGTACAACCTCATTGCAGGAGTATGTTTGGTTTTTTCCCTGTATTTCCCAAATTAGCTCATTTATAAAAGTTCTGAAAAAAAAAAAAAGGTCAAAGCCAATAAAAAAAAGTCTGTCTTGAAGAGTATGTTGAAGAAACCAAATGACATTCACACGACCTTGTAGGCATGTGTGTTTATTTCTTGGGTTAGATTATATCAGCTATAGCATCTTCCCTAAGAATGCATTATACTTTGTGGAATTTCTTTTTTTGCCATTGATGGGACACTGGCAGAGCTTCATAATTCTTAATCCTGAAATTATTATTCATAAATAAATCTATTTCTATATGTGCATGGTGTAGCTTATGAAACTGAATCTAAGTTAACACATAGAAATGAAGGTGGCTATGGCTACCAGGCAGATCACACCAGAGTAGGAGGCTTTTGAACCAAGTATCTATATACCCCAGTAAAACACATTTGTGACCTAGAGCACCACTAACTGCAATGTTTTTAAAGAAATTCTAATACAGCTAATTACATCTTCATAAAGAATCACTCCCAGACATATGTAAAACTGGACAAGCAGCAGCACTCATTTACCCTTTGAATCACTGCTGTCCTAGCTTTTGCAGAAGGCATTTCATTACATTGTCATCTCTGGATCACACAAAAACAAATTCACTTGACTTCAAGGTTTTCAAGACAATGAATTATTAACTGCCTTCTGCTATAATTATGTCTTTCTAAACCAAATCTTGGAATGATTAAAACAACATGACATAGAGACCAGCTTGCTTGCTGACTTCATCAAGTGAAGCAGTGGGTTTTTTATTTATTGAGGGCTACAACCTCCTGAGCATGATAAAACTCCCTTATCTTGGTGCTGAGGTTACAACGCTGATTTGCAAATGTCTGCCACAAAGAAGCAACTGAACAATTCAAACTTAATTTACTGTAGTGCTAAGATCTACTTATAAGTCACCTTCTTATGGAGACACTTTCATCTGTTAATTTAATCCAATTCCTTTACATACCACTCTAAAAAGCTAGAGGGACAAGTGGACATGTGATTGCCTACTCTGGCTTCACATTCAAATACAGTAGAAGCTTCATGACACACAACAGACTCCTGAAAGTCACTTCGATGGTTTTATACGACAGATTATGTTTGCCTTCAAATGTTTAAGAGCTGAATGCCTGTTGTGTTTACAGTCTGAAGGCCAGTGCCCTCAGCCAATCCATTTATCCAAACCTTCAGTTTTCTAAATGTGGTTCTTGTTACATTTGTACAGTCAAAGCTGTCATGTATAAGCCATTGAAGGAGTGTTGCATACATTACATTTTTTTTTGCATGCACACAAACAGGAACTCAGCACGACTTTGCATTTAGAATAAAACCAAAATGGAGAAGTGAAGAGCAGATGCGGCCTTTATCTTACTGGGAAAGAATATAGAGCCAGTGCCTATATAGCCACTGGTCAAAGCTCCTTTTGGTTGCCTAGACAACATCTCAGGTAAATCCTCACATGGTAACCACATTTCATGTCAGTCGCATGATTCTGTCCTATTCTATTTGGACACTCACCACCTTTCAGTCAATTCTTCAACTTGGTCCCACTTTATAAATTGCTGTTTGTTATGGGTTTGTGTGGTGCGGTTTGCTTTGGTAGTAGGGGAGGGGGCTGCAGAGGTGGCTCCTGTAAGAAGCTGCTGGAAGCTCCCCTGGCTTCAAACAGTCGGACCCACCTCTGGCCCAGGCCGAGCCCATCAGTGATGGTGGGAGCACCTCTGGGAGAACAGATTTAAGAAGAGGAACCTGCAGTAAGTGGGGGTTGGAATGTGAGAGGAACACCCCTGCCGATACTGAGGTCAGTGAAGAAGGAGGGGGAGGAGGGGTGCCTGAGGAGGCTGATGGCCCTGCAGCCCGTGGTGAGANGAAGTTTGTGAAGGACTGTCTTCTGTGGGAGAGACCCCATGGTGGAGCAGGGGATGAGCGAGGAGTCCTCCCCCTGAGGAAAGAAGCGGCAGAGACAATGTGTGGGGAGCTGACCCTAACCCCCATCTGCTGTTCCCCTGTGCCGCCGGGGGAGGAGGTGGAGAGAACCGGGAATGGAGTTGAGCCGGGAAGGAGGGAGGAGTGGGGGGAAGGTGTTCTGATGTTTGGTTTTCCTTCCTAATATCCTTGTTTTGATTTGATTGGTAGTAAGTTAAATTGATTTTGTTTCTTCCCCAAGTTGAGCCTGTCTTTTGGCCATGACCATAAGTGGGGAGCGATCCCTCCCAGTCCTTATCTTGACCCATGAGCCTGCCTTGAATTTTCTCCTCATCCCAACATGGCCAGGGGAGGGGGTGGGAAGTGAGCGATAGGCTTCATGGTGCTTTGTTACTGGCTGGGCTGAAACCGAAACCATGACACTGTTCCTCATAACTTAAGCATGGCTTCACAGACTGTCAGCAAACTCACATGCAATCAGAAATTAGACTTGGAAGCAATTTTTCACTTACACCTATTACTGTCTGCTTAGGACTTGAAAGGTACTTCATTTAAGGTGGTTCCTGATTCAGAGAGTTCACAATGTTAAGAAAAAGATTTGTGTCTCACCAAACTCTTAATTTGCTACTTTTGTGTTTACCATAATTCTCACAGTATTCTAAACCCCAGTCATTTGCAAAGTCACTACAATTTTGGGCATGCTCAGAGTCACCATTTATGTCACACTGGGGACATACCTTGTCTAGGCTGTGGCAGGAATCATGCAGGACACATTGTGAAATGCAGACAGAAATTAAGATTATTATTATTTTTTTTTTTAGGTGTCTTGAAAAGCAAGATCTTAAGAGGAATCTGAAGTAGTGGTCAAATAGGTTTGTGTTAGTGAGGAAAGACAGAAGATACTGTATGTATGCATATCAAATCACACACAGAGAATTCTACTCATTCTACAAAGCAGCTCTTCACCAGAAAAGTAGAAAACATGAATGAATTTGTATAAAAATGGATTAATAAAAAAACAAAACAAAAAAAAGCAGAGTCTTTTTGAATAGCTATAATTATGCTATTCAGATAAACGATAATTGTATCTTGTACTGTATGGAGAACAGACCACATAAATGTACACAAAGCATCTGTCAATTGTCAAAAACACAGCTCAGGAGGTTTTTCTGTTATTACCGGAAAGTAACTCTAAGTTTTAATAGAATTTTCCCCAAAATGATGGGATTAAAAAAATACACCTTTATTTTAATTGTATCAAAGTCAAAGATTTATGTCTTGAACTCATTTTCATACTTAGAGAATTCCATGCCCTTCAACTTTCCTGAGGCTTTTTTTTCCCCAAGTGTTGTCTACTCCTCTTATCCCAGGAACAACCAAAAATCTTGTCTCAAACTCTGACCAACTCTGTTCATAGTGTGCTACACTACTCCCAGGTTTGCTCTTCCCCTTCTTTTCGCTTACAAAGTCCCTCTTGCTCTAATCCCTGACTGTCTAGTAAACATTTACTGCATTGACATGAAGCAGGAAAATACCTTCCCCTCATTTTTACAAACACAGAATTAAAACAAGGACAGATGAAGCAACTTCACTATGGCCACACAGGACGTTAGAGAGAGAGAGAGAGAGAGAGAGATGGATCCTGGATCTCTTGAGTCTCAGCAAGTCTTTTAATCGTAAATCCTAAACAATGTTTAAACACAGGAAAAAAGTAAGAAGGTCTGTACAAGCTCATTCGATAGACTAATAAATTAATTAATTTCAAAAAAGTAGAATAAACTTACTGTCAAGTAAAAGACTTTACACTTACTCTTACCTAGAACATCTCTTTCATGTTCAGGGACGAGAACTTTCCACTTGGATTCCTCTGGATCACTGAAATCAATATTGATTAACCGGTAATTTGGAGAATGGCGATTTGTCTTGAAAGTGAACACTGTTCCTTCATTGGTGACATACTCATACTCAGCCTCAAAGTTATCTATCAGCTTCACCCATTGAAGAATTCCTGCAAGTTCAAACATATAATGTAAATTATTCATCTCGTGAAACAAAACTTTTTAATGCCTTGAGGGCCAGGTCTTCCTGACAATTGCTGTAGGCTCTTTCTTGAACAATGGCAGTGACCAGAAGAGGTACAGCTATGGAAAGGGCCAAATATATACTAAGAACTTACAAACAATTCTCCAGATTAATAGGCTGCAGTAGAAAAATGCCAGTTCATGGACATATTACATATTGGTTTTGAGGAATTTCTAGCAAAATACATGCAGAATACTGACAGAACTATGTCTAGCATTTCACCAGCTTTCCTAAGGGGCTGCTGGAAAGCTCAGATGTTTGCTACAGAGGTGCTTCTACCACACTGACTACCATGGAGTCAATGCTGCCAAGCACATCAGGTTCTTGCCAATGGAACTCACAAGCCCCCAATTCTACAGACTTCTTGGAATGAGGAGTCGCAGCTGAGTCAAAAGACTGCACTAAGCTTTGAAGCTCAATTTTCTTTTTAATAGCTTTTTTTAATTACTATTTAATTATAAACAAAATTCCTCTTTTTTTTTTTTTCTTTCTGGAAAAAAAAGTTACTTTTTCTAAAAGTAGAAAGTTTTCCACCCTCCTTAAAAGCACTGAATGTCCCAAAGAATAGCACTGATGCTATTTGAATAAGTACAATTAACTTTAATATGAGGAATTTCCCTGTCAACTCAGAAACAACATTCTTGAAGTGTTGTTCTGCAGAAGCTTGTCACCACCAAAGAACAACTACAGACAGTTAGCTAAAAAGTTAACTTCTGAGTTTGCGACAAATGAAATTGCATTTTCCCTATCAANNNTTCCCTATCAACCTTCTAGAATATCACACTCACTAATAAAAGTGCACTTCCTTCAAACATGAATTGCCCCAGTTTACTCACTCTGCACCACAGTCTTCGTATTGACTCAACCTGGAGTTGGGACCGAAAGACTCCACTACTTTTTATTTGCATCTTACTGTTCTGCAATAGGTTTAGAGGCTAGTAGAAAGAAAAAGCAGCAAGGCTAGATCAGGTATGTAATGTGCTTGTTATGTCTACAACCCACCCAATCAACCAAATTTAGTATTATAAGCCTCATACATTAGCTATGCTGAAAAATCAGAATCCTTACTGATACATGAAATTAAAGCTTTTATATCTTAAAATAACATTTGGCATACTCTCTGCCTCTTTCCTGAAAGTAAACTACGGGTCTTTGCATTTAAGTATAAACAAATAAACTGTACATAAACCTGTTCATGAAACTCTATAATATAATGTTTGCATCAATAAAACAGCACATCAGCTTATTTTATAATATTAAAAGTTGAGCAGAATAATGGATGTAGATCATAGCTGAGCTGTAATTACTGTAAGTTTAAAAAAAGAAAAGGATAATTGAGGAAGCAGTGAGACAGCCAAGGTAATTTTAAACCCATTAAATGTAGTAAAAGTGTAGAGCCAGGCATAGTACATTCATAAAGCTCTTATCTCTTAATTGCCATTTTGGTTTAAGGAAAACTTCCCTGACTCTTCATGCAAAGTGATAGATTAGCCAATTAAATTCTACTTTTCATACTGCTGTAATACAAACTTTCCAGACAATACTGTCAACTTAGTATCCTGTCTCTGAGTGAACTAATTGCATGTTAAATCTTGATTTTTGCTGAGGTCCAAAGTTTTGTCCTTCTCAAGAGATTTCATGTTTAAGAAAAATCCTGCTAAGTCCCGCCAGTTGCTCAGAGTTGTATAGAGAAAACCTGCTTTCATGGCCAGTAAAACAAAGAAAATCCAGCCTACAGTGCACTCTGATATACACCAGCGAAACTGTTTTAAGATCTCAGTCACATGCACAAGCATTTTAGTAAATAAAAACTTAACTGTGATGTAACACCGTAACAATATTGGAACATTTGTATTTTAGTATTTGACAGAATGAAACCAACCTACTAAAGAAGAACAAGACTTCATAAGAAGGAATCAATCCCCAGACTGTTGAAAAAACCCGCTTTTTTTAATGGTAAATGTGCACAATAACTGTAGTCTCCATGACTGCAACAGAAGTTGGATTCCGTGAAGAAAAAGGACAATAATGTGACATTAGGGATTGACATTGCTGCTTGCAACTCGCTCATCCACTCCCAAATGAACAGCTAGTAAAAAAGCGAGCAGGTTGATACCCTACAGGGATACACTAAATTGTTATTACAAAATCAAGAGCATTCATCTTGTTAAAGTAGATGTTATATAGTCCTTAGAAGACAAATATTGCAGATGAATTACCATTGTCTCAATAAGCCAATATCTAGTCTAAGTTAAAATTAAATAATAAATAAATAAAAATTGTGCTGCAAAATTAAGTTTTCTGTTTCACTGCCTGAACCAGCTCACTGCTCGGGCAGAGGAGTGCCACTAGGTACAAGGCAGCCAGTACATGCAATGCAGTGGCAGAGAGAGGCTGAAGAGGAGCAATATTTTTCATTAGCAATGAGCCATAAGATAAGCTTGACTACAGCAAAACTGCTCCCTCCCATTTTCCTTCCTCCTCCTCCATCAGTATGTCTCCACCTTCATGCTTGGTTTGGCATATGCCCTGGTGACTAGTAAAGCTGATTAAATTAGCTAACCTAGAAGAAAACTAGTCTCTATTTTACAGATTGGTTTTTTTTCCTGACAGGTTAGTGAGTGCAATCACCTAACCATAGGGTCAGACGAGTGAAGATGCTGACTGACTCAACAGAAGGGGACAGTGTTAGGTAATATGGGAGCATGAGAAAATAGATGGGACTTCTCTCCTTTCCATGGCAGCAACTGCTCAGTCTGGCTCTACTTGTCTCATCAAACTGTTCCCTCCAGTACCCAAAACGCCCAGGGTACAAGAGGACAAGGCAGATTTTTAATAAAGACAGCACATTACACCAAGAGGAGAGTTGGCTTGAATGAACACAATTTGTAGTGTAAAGCACACTTCGTCAAAGATTCTGTCTTCCTGGAAGCGTTAGCAGCACATCTACAAGTCTGTCTAGATAGAGACACAGATGCGCCTTTCCAATTCAAACTCTGTGCAAGTAGATTAAACATAACTGTTCTGTTTCTTCGTGTCTGTCTTTTGTTTTCACGTCTGACTACTAAATACTATGGAAGGTATCTGCATGCAGCTTTCACCTGGCCTGAATTTAGGATGGACATCAGTCTTCCCAGAAGCTAGACAAAATGGGGGAAACAGAGGTTCAAAATAGGCCAGAAGTAATGATAAAATGCTGAAAACATAGTTTTCCTATAAATGATCTATGAAAATACTTGATGCCTTACACTAGAGAAAAGATGAATGTACAAGAGCATGATAAAGTATATAAAACAACGAATGATTAGGAGCTGTAGTGCCCAGACCTTCTGTCAGAGCAAGGATGCTGGTCCTAGACAGGTCACAGACCACAGCTAGTTCACCACCGCATGACTGAAAACACATGTGATCAGCACATCCATTCTTACCAAATGGCCAGAGGTACATGCACACATCCCATGATATGACTGGATGGATACTCACTTACTGGTTACATACCTGACCAAAAGTGAACGTGTGCACGGTGTCATGTGGCGTGCATATACCTATCCAGTTATTGAAACAAGAGAGGGACTACAAAGTCTCAAAAACAAGGAATGGTCTGTTGACCTCCAAACAGTTCATGCAAACCAGTTCCTCCTCACCTCTGAAGCACTCCAGCAAAAAAGGCACCAAGGCCCATGAACGGGAGGCTGGTTACCATGATCTAGAGGCAGGTGGATTCTTGCTTCAGTCTCAAACCCAGAACAAACAGCCTCTCAGTAACAAAAAGAACAGTACATCTGTAAATTATGACTTAAAAAAGTCCTCCAAAAACAAGGCAAAGGAGGGGCGCTCAGTTCATTCTTTTTTACAAGAAAGGACGTGTCATGGTTTCAGCCCAACCAGTAACAAAGCACCACGCAGCCTCTTGATCACTCACTCACCCCCCCCCAACCCAGCCATGATGGGATGAGGAGAAAATATAAAGGCAGGCTCGTGGGTCGAGATAAGGACTGGGAGGGATCACTCCCCACTTATGGTCATGGCCAAAAGACAGGCTCAACTTGGGGAAGAAACAAAATCAATTTAACTTACTACCAATCAAATCAAAACAAGGATATTAGGAAGGAAAACCAAACATCAG
>VYZV01010560.1:61226-85362 GCA_013401275.1 Pandion haliaetus
TCTAGTTCTTGCCAATTCTTATGGGACAATCTGGACCTTCCCTTTCAGCGTCTATGATGGAAAAGGTGCAGATTTACTTATTTGTATTGTCTAGATATCCAATAAAAACAGGATAGGTATGTAATTAAGTATAAATATGAAAAAAGGTCACGATTTAAGGAGGCAAAAAAGGTTCTACAGCTTTGTTTTTTCACTTGGATATGCTTATCCTGTTGCACTAATCTTTTCAAAACACCCAGAAACTAATGAATTTAATTTGAAATTAAAAAGGAAATCTCTTTCTTGCTATAAAAACATGCTACATGTAAAGAAAAGTAAAAAGGGAAGACTACGCATTCCTTCCATCTGCTGGGGAAAGGCATATCAGAACTCCTGTAAGCCTGTTATGGGCTATATTGTGTTGCTCAATAATTCCCACAGTAGCTGACTCATCCCTGAATTCACAGTCATCTTCTGAGTTCCGACAGGCAGACATTTGATAAGCATTTTTAATTTTCACATATGAAACATACTGTTTCATTTTGCATTCCTGTTTCTTTTTTCTTTTCCCAAGATGGATCCCCCCTGCCCCACTCCTCCACTCTATCCTGCAAATTTAAGCAAAATAATTCAACCAGATACTGTGTTGTTTGAGGGAAATTTTATTTTTTTTTCTTCAGAGCAACAAAACAAAACTTTACTCTGAGCAAGCAGGTCTCTTATCATATAGGTAAAAAAAAAATTCAAATAAATTGTACCATGTTTCTAGGACACACTAAATTAGAAACAAATCCACAAATGAGCTAGCCAACCTTAATTCTAACAACCCTCCCCAAGTACAGCATATTTACTCTACTGCAATGAGAAACTGCAATGTAACTTTCTAAACTCTGACTTTACAATACAAATTCAGAACTATGGGAAATTAGTTGATACCAGACTTGAAATATTCCACAAGAGTATAACCCCCTCCTATATGCCCATCTGTGTGCTGAATTAGCCTAGTTCAGCTAAAACAACCCCCCCAAAGATGAATATAGTAACGAAAAACTGTATCATAATCTCTATACATGACAAAGACTTAAATATGCTTATAGGAAATCTGCCACCTCCCAACCTCTAATTATATCCAGTGTAATATCGTCACATTGTGTGGAATTTTCCAAATTTTTTTCTTAAGGCCTTCTTAAAATGGGAAAAATTATAAAAGCAATTATTATTTCTAAATAACCTGTACAGCACACCATCAAACCATGAATCATTTCACAGCAACACAAATGTCTTTCACTTAATACAAGGGCCTCCACCTAGAAACCAGAACACTACTATTCAGTATGAGAAGAGCTAGCAACATGTAACATGCCTATAAAATGTCTGGGATATGAGTACTTTAGTACCTTGATCCCTTTGTAGCTAAGGGAAGCACCATCTTTTGTTTTGCCCCATCTACACAAGTGTCCTGGTTTCAGCTGAGATAGAGTTAATTGTCTTCCTAGCAGCCGGTACAGTGCTAAGTTTGGAGCTAGGTCTGAGAGGAATGTTGATAACGCACTGATGTTTTCAGTTATTGCTCAGTAATGTTTAGTCTAAAGTCAAGGCTTTTCAGCCTTTGATGCCCAGCCAGCAAGAAAGCTGCAGGGGCACAAGAAGCTGGGAGGAAACACAGTCAGGGCAGCTGACCCAAAGTGACCAACGCAGTATTCCATACCATATGACGTTTTAGGAACTGCGGCGGGCGCGTTGCGGAGGAGGGACTTCCGGGTTGGTCGGTCGGCGGGTGGTGAGCAGTTGCATTGTGCATCACTTGTATATTCCAATCCTTTTATTATTATTGTTGTAATCTCATTAGTGTTATCATTATTAGTTTTTTTTCTTGTTCTATTAAACCGTTCTTATCTCAACCCACGAGTTTTACTTCTTTTCCCGATTTTCTCCCCCATCCCACTGGGTGTGGGGGGGGAGTGGGTGAACGGCCGCGTGGTGTTTAGTTGTTGGCCGGGGTTACACCACGACAACAAGAGAAGTCAGATCTGCCTGTTCATCTTTCAGCCTTCCTGCTACAGTCAGGATGCTGCTGTAGAGCAACATACTCAGGACATTAAGCATGTGAGGTTCTACAGTGGTAGTAGTGTGGCTTTAGTCCTTAAGTATATGCACATGCACTTGTTTTTACCTGCTGCTCAAACAGTATTTAAATTTTGATGTATCTCAAAGAAATTTAACAGGATAAAGGACAGTCCTATAACCAGCCTCTCTGATAGATTTTAAAGGACAGGTCCAAACAAGTGTCATAGGGAACAGGTGTGTCAGGGGTCTATTACAGAAAGAAGAGAAAAAAAAGGGGGAGGAAGACAGCCTAAGTACAGAATGACTACAAGACCATTTATAATACCAGAAAACCATTCATGCCCCTTCAATTCCGAGGTGCATTCCATATATTAGGTCCTTTCCCTTAATCACCAGCTCTGTTATTTTTTTCTCTCCTAATTACAAAACCATAGTCATGTCTGGCATATTTGACAGAAGCTTTATCTGGTTGATGAACTTCAATCCAGTAACTACTTTAGTCAATATCACCTTAACATGGTGTTAAAAAAAGAAAAAAAAAAAAAAAAAAGNCATCATCTCAGCTTTCAGTTAAAAATTCAGACTATTTGTACATGTCTTTCCTCAGCAGGCATCTCCAGGATGTAAAGGCCTTTTGACCGAAATAATCAGAACCTCTCCTCTTTCTAATCTAATGTTATTTCACCTCTTCTTTAAGGTCACTAAACTGGAGTTTCACTGTCAAAGCACTCTGTCCTTAAAACGTACAAGCAGCATCTATATCAGATATGTTATCTGCAAGATCTTAGGCTACCTATAATATCTTAGCATTTTCTTACCTTTTTCAATTTCCCTCATTTCCTCTTTGCCAGTCAGTACAATTTCTGAAATACCTAATACTCACTTAAGTAGTCCTGCAACTAGTTCCCTTTTTCCAAGATCTTCTTTCATGAATACCTATGTCTTAACCAGATCATTTTCTCTCTCACCTCAACTTTATACTTTTTTCAAATGTCACAGGAGGAGTGTCCCTGTTTTAATTTTTGAAAGTGGCTTTCAGTTTTGTAGTCTTTCCTTTTTCCTTCCCTCCCTTTATTTTTAGCAGCATGTGAGCTAACAGCCATGGGCACCCTTTACAATCAGCACAGAGGTCCAGGCCTGTCCAGAGGGCTACTTGTATTCCACATGGACTGAATCATCCATTTCACACAGACTGTTACCACATAATAGCTACAGGGGAAGCACAGGAATGCAAGAGCCTCAGCTAATGGTCTAAAGAGGTAAATTCAGTCCATCATCTCCCCTAACACATCTAGGGTCTGAAAGTGATTCTCACTTTACCTCCAACACAGAATTCAGCAGTGACCAAATTCCTGCATAATGTAAGAAAATTCATTAGCCGTCTCATCTACACTTTGGATTTCACAGCAGTCAATGGCACAACTAGCTGTTGGATGAGCTTAATGAACACGTGGCTTAGAGCAACTTAGCCTTGTTATTACATATCCAGCCTACATCTCAGTTAATAGCCCATTCAAGAAAATGGGCATACAAACTTAAAACTAAACAGAACTACCCTATTTGTCCACCCTATATGTCCTTTAAATCATACACCAGCACATCAGCTAATACTCATTTAGTACGATATTCCAGTGCATTTTCCCAGCTATAGCAGTTAGACTTTATTTCAACTCTGAGAACACGCTTGTCTAACACACTCTGAATTGATCTATGACTTAACAGTTGTCACCTCTGGGAAAAGTCAGAGTAGGAAACACGTTGTTTAAGGACCTCTCCAGAAACCTAGCTGTGCTTATTACTGCTCCTTCTGCAGGTCACCACAATCCCCCACAATGACAAAGCCCTGCTGAACACTGTAACAATCTGAGTAAACAAATGCACACCAAGGGTGCCTCTTAAAAAGTCCTATTAAAAGACTACAAAGCATAAACAGAATCTTGTATGCAATGAAGAGACACTTAAGTCTCTGAACACTGGAACTAATGGAAGCTGGTGTACACATTTGATTAAAGTCAGTTGACATTTTAACTCAATTTATATTAAGACTCAGCATAAGCAGAGTGTCATCTATCAGAGAATTCCCACAGAAGAGAGCTGTTATGAATGTCACAGTTGAAGGACAAACTTCCATTGACTTTCATGTCTCTGATAATCCAAAGGGCAGAAAACCTTGACTGAATGTCTTAAGTCTAACTAAAGACAAAAATTTCTCCTGAAGCCTGCTTCACATCTCAGGGTCCATAATGTTGCTCATCTGAGTGAATCTTCAGGGTACAACACGATCAAGTTTACGCCACAGCCCTTACGTAACAGGTTCTCACCCTGGCCACTTGACTTCCCATGTGTTCTTCTGAGGGTTGCCCCATTGGGACTCCTAACTTTCCATCACAACTGATTGAATTTGGGAGCCAATGGTTCAAAAAGCAAAGTGGGATTAAGCCTCTCTCATTTCTATAGAAAACAGGCTGCAAATCACAAACAGAAGACATGCACCCATACACATCCATTAGAGAAACCAATGATTCAGCAGCTATTCCAGGTTATCTCACCCTGTACTACAGCTGTACTGTCATCCAGACTAAGCAGGGCAAAAGTATCCTTGCAGGCTGACCTGACCAACCTAGTAAGCAAAACTTTAAACTAGAAATGACAGAGAAGAAAGAGGTTCTTCAACAAACAAGTAATGAAGTTGTAGATGGGAGAGGCAAGCCAAGGGCTCAGGTGATAGGAACAGAAGGGACACAGCAAACAGAACAGAGCTGAAGTGGAATCTCTGCAAGCATAGGCATGTAAAGAAGGAAGTGCCTGCAGAACAGCCTCATGGAGAAAGCTCTTGAATCTGTACTATGGAATCAGCATGCTTGGGTGCCTGCTTGAACTGCCTCTACACTGATGCACACAACACAGGGAACAAACAGGAGGAGTTAGAAGTCTGTGTGCAGTTACTGGGCTATGACCTCATTGGGATCACAAAGACATGGTAGAATAGCCCACAGGACTGGAGTGCTGCAATGGATGGATAAAGGCTTTTTAGGAAGGGCAGGCTGGGAACGTGAGGAGGGGAGTTGCCCTTTATGTGCAAGAGCAGCTGAAATTTATGGAGCTCTACCATGGGATGGGTCAGGAGGCAGTCAAGAACTTATGGGTCAAGATTAGCAGGCAGACCAACTTGGGTACTACTGTAGTGGGTATATGCGATAGACTTCCTGATCAGGAAGAAGAAGTAGGTGATGCCTTCTTCAGACAACTGGAAGAAGCCTTATGTTCACAGGCCCTACTCCTTATGGTGGAAATTTTAACCACTGTGATACCTGCTGGAAGGACAATGCAGCAGGGCTTAAGCAATCTAGGAGAATTCTAGAGTGCCTTGATGATAACTTCCCAAGGTGATCAAGAAGCCAGAGAAAGTGATGTGCTTGACCCGATACTTACAAACAAGGAAGAACTGGTTGTACATGTGGAAGTTGCAGGCAGCCTTGGCTGAAGTTTGGTTGGAGACAAGTCACTAGTTGTGTAGCCCAGGGGTTGATACTAGAGCCAATACTTTTCAAGATCTTCATTGATGACCTGGATGCTGGCAAAGCGTGCACCCTCAGCAAATTTACAGACGATACAAAACTGGGGGGAGCAGCTGATAAACCAGATTGTTGTGGTGCCATTCAGATTGATGAGGACAAGCTAGTGAATTGGGCTGAATGGAATCTCACGCAGTTCAACAGGAGGAAGAACGAAGTCCTGCATCTAGGGAAGAATAACCCCAGACACAAGTACACACTGGGAGCTGAGTGGCTGGAAACCAGCTCTGCAGAAAAGGATCTTGAAGTCCTGCTGGACAATAAGCTGACCATAAGCCACCAATGTGCCCTCGTATCAAAGAAGGCCAATAGCATCCTGTGCTGCATTAAGAAGAATGTTACTAGCAGGACAAGGGAGGCATTTCCTCCTCTCTACTCAGCACTGATGAGGCCACATCTTGAATGCTGTATCCAGTTCCAGTCTCCCCAGTACAAGAAAGGCATGGACTTACTGAAGCAAGCCCAGCACAGGGCCACAAAGATTTTTAAGGGACTGGAGCATATATGAGAAGAGGCTGAGGAAGCTCTGACTTTTCAGTCTGGACAAGAGAAGTTCTCAGGGGAGATCTTATCAATGTGTATTAAAACTTGATGAAAGGGAATAAAGAAGAGGGAGCCAGACTTTTCTCAGTAGTGCATGCTGACACGCCAAGAGGCAATGGGCACAAAAAAATAGGAAATTCAACCGGAACACAAGAAAACACTTTTTGATGTGGGGTGGTCAAACACTGGCACCAGGTTGCTTAGAGAGGTTGGGGAAAACATCTGTAGAGATATTCAAAACCCAATCAGACACGGACCTGGGCAACCCATTCTAGCTCACCCTGCCTGAGCAAAGGGTTGGACTAGATGATCTCAGGAGGCCCCTTCCAACCTAAACAATTCTGTACCCCACAAGTTAGTGCTTGGTGAAAGATATCAGACATGCACAAAGAGAAAGAAGGAGAGATGGAGACCATCTTTTAAGTTTACCTCTCTGTTTCCTTAGGACAGCTTTTTGATAGAAATTATTACAGTCATTACCATCATACTAATATTTCTACCATTCCTGGTTTGTGACCACTGCTTCTTAAAGGAACATAACTTTCATTTGGGCAAATTGCAATGGTATCGCTTCCTTTCCTCACTTCTGTCCATCACCCAACATTGCCATATCCTCAGCTCTTGAATAGTTCAGCTGAAAACACATCACGACAAGAAGTCTATACTCAATGCCAGGTAATTCATATCCCTGGCTGTAGAAGAAATTGACACAGAACAGGCTGCTGTGTGAATTCAACCTGGTTATATATATACATACATAAGTATATAAAAGAGAGGTGGGGCACAGGCCTGAAACACTGCTCCATGATTTCTTCACTATTTAACTGCTAGCCTATCCCCTGTCACACTTTTAGTATATGCCAATTAGCAGACACTATGCAGTCACAGTTTGGGGGATGGTATTTGCCAAAATCATTCCCAACAGGCAACTTGGACATAGTTATGATATCTTGGAGGAAGAGAGCTCTGACACAGTGAGGTGAGCTGGCATGTACCTCTTGGCTTCAGTGTCAAGAGTGCAGGCTGTGGCCAACCTCCTACTGCATAGACATAGGTCCTGAGTTACACAGGCAGCATACCCCATCCCTATGATGAAGCAGTGGGAAGCCTGAACACATGCTTCAATCAGCCAGAAGATCTGAAGGGCTCAGGACTTCCAGCAGGAGAATGGTACTGAGAAGAACACAAATACAAACTATGGCTACATTGCTCCTTCCCTGCTTTTGGCTGCGAATTCTGTGCTAGGTCTCTGTTTCAGCAACAGCAAAAGGGAGTAGAGGGTATGTTGATGGGACCTCCGCAGAGGGGTGCCAAGTATTTCAGACTCATCTTCTCCTTTTCAGGAAATACAATATAAAAGGTACAGATTATATACTGATGTAAGATCGGAGTTGCCTTTTTGCTGCCTTCAGTTCATTTTTTAACCTGTGAGGATAGCAATAATTAATTGTGCTGCTTGTTTGTAAGACTTTATAGAGATAATCTGTTTATTAATTGCACTTAGAAGTGTTATTAGGAAAACTGGAACCCAACTGCCCTAGAAATCAGATTTTTGTCAGTTTTGGAGATCGCTACTGATTAAGAGGCACACTATGAAAATGTAACACAGTATTCTTTAAAGAGGCCAAATATATTTTCTTCTGTTCTCTCACTGCTCCCTAACATGTGGTGTTTTTCAGCTTGTATTTTCATTGTCTATAAAACAAGAACAAAGATGCTTTGGGATTGGGCAAGATCAAATTATAATTATGAACTTTCAAAACACAGTGAATACTGAAAAAGCCAATCATTTGGGTCCAACTTTGGAAGAGACTATAATTACTGTTTTTTCACCGGTTTAATGAACAAGACTATTAAAGTATGAAATAACAAATATTAATAAATTCTACCATTGTACACACTATGCAATGAATTCTGTTCTACAGAATTAATAATCATTCAGGCTTAGGAGAAGGAAAGAAATTTCTCATTTCACTCAGGGAATGGTGTTAATGATGCGTCATTGCTAAGAGAAATTTCTTTGCAGTCTTCACTGAGTAGAGCAACTTAGTGCTTCTTTTTGGGTAAGGCTGGATTGTTTTCAAAAAACTACTTTTTTCAATTTGTCACATTCCTATTGAGTCATTTAAGGCTTCAGCAGACCCTGGATTGCGAACTCTGCAGTATTTATTCAGTACCTCTGAAGCAAGTTTTAATCTTGAGGACTGAGTCCTAAGACAACCAAAGTTAAAAAACAAACAACTATTACTGCCACATTAACTCTGTCTAGAAATAAAGACCATCATCAGTATGATAACAGTTAAATGCTCAAGTGTGACATTAAAGAAGTCAACTTTAAAGCTGTGAAACATACCTCATCATAATAAAGAGGCAATAAGTTAGTCATTCATGCTGTCAATAATATTAGTCTGAAGGAAACTAACATAGAAGTTACTATCATCACTGCAAAAAGATTCAATAGTTAAAAGATCTGATGCATCTTAGGTAAGAAATAAACCACCAATTCTTCAGTATAGTAGATCAGGACACACCTGGACATAGGTCTGATGCAACTTTTTGGTTATATTTTGTTATCTTGTCCTGATATCCTTCCCTCTGAAAACGACATTATGCAGAGTTTTCTAATGCAAACTTTGCTGCAGGTATAAAAGAAGAGAAAGTTGTGCATACACACACACTCACTCTTTCAATGTACCCTGCTATTTTCACCCCTTCCTCTACAAATTTACATCTAATCTACAGATAGAGGAGACTTTCTCCTCTTCTAGTTTTGGGCTATTATATTTCCTAACATGAAAGAGGGACACTTTCACACCTCCCACCTCCAAGAAATTCCTTCTGCTTCTTCAGAAGCAGAAAGTGTTAGTAACAGTATTTATTTTTAGTTTTCAGAATTCATTTTCTTTCCTTTTGAAACACCAAAATACACACAGGTGTAAACAAGTAATTGCACTAATTTTTTACAAATCAAATTACCCCACATTACTTTTCCTAAATAATGAAATATGGATATTTATCTCCCAGTAAAAAGGTAAGTTTCTCTGTCTTGGGAATACACTATTGATCTATAACCATAAGGAATTGCATTTCACACACATCCCTGCAGTTTTCCTACAGACAACCACCTGGCATTTTGGCAGTCAGTAGTGAAGTTGCAACACTGAACTTCATGACTTCACAACCATTTGTTAGCAAGGGGGCCAAATAAACAGCCTTCATCATTGCACCATCATCTCTTAAGAAATAGTAACAGAGCTACAGCTAAATCCACAAGGCCTCAGTACATCAGAAGGAAAAAAATTCACTCTTCAGTGGTTGTATATCTTGACTATGAGAACATGTTATTTTCTAAATGAAAATTGTTTAAACAACTAAGAAATCTCATTTCCTCCTGTCAAAGGAGAAGAATGCACTATTAGCAATCAAAAATCAAGAAAGGCACCTCTAAGTTAGTTAACACGACATTTTGAAATAGGTGTTTCCAGTAGTAAGTCATAGATGAGAATTAGTTATTTGCATTTTTGTGCAGTTTAAGTAACAGAAAATTCCTTAACTCATGGTTTTACACGTAGCATTTCAAACTATGCAGTGGTATGTTTACCTTGGGACAGAAACTGTTTTAAAAAAGAGATGTTCACAAGTACATGATAACAATATATGCTACAGAGCAGCTTTAAAAACAACCTGCTGAAGCGTATCATTCTATAACTAGGGTTTTGCCACAACCTTTCTAAGAATTAGAATCTCATCCATTAACTTTTGCTTAGCAGTTGCTTTTACTTCCTCTCAAAAGAAATACGTGGTGTAAGTAATGGATGCCATGTAAAATATTATTGCCTGTACCTTTCAAAAAGGCCTCATTGCCTTTTGTGTCTGATGCTCTCGGAGTAAGTCTAAAGATGTTTGAGACTTGAAAGATTTAAATCATAAAAAGAAGATTTTCTAAAGAACTACTGTGTTCTTGGACAACCTAGATTAAAAGAGCAAGTAGGAAAGAAAAAAAAAAAAATGTGCCTGAAAGTCTAATTATTTATCTATATCAAGTATCATCCAGGGCACTGGAAAAACACTAGCTGTTCTGCTTTTCTTTCCTTTATATTTTTTTCAAAACAGGTCAAATAAAAAGGCTCAGATTAAACATTGAATAGTTCTGAAAGAGGAAAACTGCAAGAAGTACCTTAGATGTCACCAAAGGTGTGAGTTTTACTCACAAGTAAAGTCTGTTCTAAAAAGACAAGAGAATAATGTAATATGTTTTAAAAGTACAGATACTTTTCCAAGACACTTGATGCTCTTAACGCTTCATAACAAGTGGTATGATTTGATATTTACATAGACCCTTGTACTGAACACTGCATTCTATAGACAGCATAAAAAGAGCCAGTATTTCTGTAGCTCATTTTGTTGAGAATGTGCTTGTTATATGTAATTCTCTAAGCACCACTTAATCTTAACCCATCTGAACATACTTTGAGATATTATCAAGCAGTCTGTACAAACTGGTAGTTAAATACAAGTCTTAAGAAATAGACTTGCCACTGAACTCTGTTATTCTAGAGCTGCTTATTTACTTGTCTAGAACAGGTTAAATAATGAAATTTAGCATTCGTTTCTGCTAACTTCACAAGCAACCTGTTGCTGTCCCAGAAAATTACAAGTTGAACTGAAACTACACCTCTTGTGGTCTAGATTGATAGAGCCAAGAATTAAGCTTACATATATTACTGCTTGCTCAGCTTACTGCCTCTGGCTACCAAAGGCTGAGGGACCAGTGGTTCAGGGTGTTTACATGTGCACTGAAGATCAACTCTAGGAAACATCCCAGATATTTACTGTTAGGTCTGTGCTTACTAACATGGAGGTAAAAAGACATGGGTAAAGATAAAGAGTCTTTGTACTGAAAATGCATGTGGCAACTTAGTGAGACAGATATGGAGAGTTCCTATTTATAAAATAGAGAATTTGCACAAGCAAATGATTACAACTAGATCTTTCCTTTTATAGGCAAAAAGGGAGAATTTGGAGGGATGGAACAACTCCCACCCAACAACAAACAAATAGGAAAGCATATCAAAGACTGGTTCAGAGAAAAAACTTCTTTAAAGAAGCATTTCCAAGCCTGGAAAAGGTTAAACTCTAGGTTTATCTTATACCAGGTAGTACAAAACAGACACTTCATTATCTCATCCATGGTCTTTCAAGGCTCAATGCTAGTATTCTCTTCAAGGTTGTCCAGTGTATCTATAAATGGGAGGGTGAATACGGGAGGAAAGCTATGCTTTTTATGTATTCTATCACTAGCTGGAAAGTGTCAACTTGAATGACAATGCAATTTATCATTTATGAAAATGCTTCACTGTACTTAACATTTTTATCTACACAGTTTTATGTTTGTAATAAAAATACATGTAAACCATCTGTAATTTTGATTAGACCTGCCATATTCTACATTCAAGATGACATTTAACAACTACTCAGTTGTCCAAGACAAGTTTAGAAGTAATTAAGAAATATCCTTTATAAGAGAAGAGTGTGACATGTCCACAAATCAAAATTAATAACTCCCCAGAAAGGAGTATAAAACTGTTACCTATCATCACTAACACTTAATTCACCAAAATTCAAAATACTGTACTAAGACTTGATGAACTAAGGGAAGATCACACAGCCACATACTGTAATAAAGGCAGAGAGAAACACAACTATACACCCCGTATTCTAGAGCTGCTGTCAGTTCTAATCACGCTTGTAAACCTCAAATATTCTGTTTATGGGCAAGAGAACAAGCTTCTTGAGATCCAGTATTTAACAAGGAGCTACTGCAGTATTTATTGTTTCTGAAGCTTTTGCAGACAGAAGCCACAAAGAATCAAAGAGCTAAATTGTGTTCTATGCAAAGCACGTATCAAGGAAGAGATGTCAAATAATCCAATACTCTGGAAATACAAAACCACCGATCAGTAAAACAACTAACTATGCCAGCCATCAACAATAGCCATATGGAGCAAAGTACCATACTTTCAGACCAAACCACTGAGGCTAAAAAGCCAAATACACAAAAGCCAACGGCTAACCCAACTAGAAGGCAAGGAAGGAGCATTTCACAAACGTGTATTTGAAATACGAGTAGATACTTCTACTTTAATAATAATGATGCTACAAAGCAAGGTTATTTTACTAAACGATTAGATGATTTTGGTTCATTTCCTAGTATTAGACGGAGAAAAAAAAATGTTACCTATAAATCAGGTACTTTTTTCAAAAAAGGGAGATCAGCACCTGAAGGGGGACACAGGGATTTTTAAAATGTAAAAAAAATTAAACATGGAAAAGTGCTAGTGGTGTAGAAAGAAATGGAACGTAGACTGGTAAGGCTACTTATATTATCTCAATTTTTCCTTGTGACCTTTTAAACAAGCTACAGAACTAAGAATGGAGTTTTCCATCTACTGATACATAACAGAAAATGGAATGCTACCAGAAGCAGTGCATGTTTTCTCATAATCTCTGCATTAGAAAAAAGAGAGGAGGTTAAGCAATACACATATTTAAATATAAATCAAGTATGTCAAGTCTTACATTGCCTTAAAATGAAGGAAAACTTACAAAGCAAGAAAACACATACCTGATATACCCTGAGACTCCATCTGTAGATCGCAGTACCACAGTCTGTTCACTGGATCACACCCTTCTCGGATAGACAGCAAGACATATCGACCATCATCTGATACCTGTAAGAAGTTACAGAAAAATCAAACACAATTCATCCTCCGGAGAAAAAAAAAAAATCCAACTTGAAAAGTTAGTTCCTAAACCCCTAGCAAAAAATAAGTTGATGCTACAGTTGAGTGAACAGATGTGTGTGGACTATGAGAACTCACCAAAAATCCACACTCATTGCTTACGTCAACAAGGAACATAAGTATAGCCCGCTGACATTTCAAGAGATCAAAATTGAACGGCATTATGTGTTATTTCCACCATGAATTGAAAAAAGAAAGCTTATGATTATTAAAAGTATTCCAGCTAGAAAGGTGTCTAAATGAGTCAGCATGGATATCTGTTCCACCATGGACATTCACGGGCTGCAGGGGGACAGCCTGCCTCACCATGGTCTTCCCCACAGGCTGCAGGGGAAACTCTGCTCTGGCGCCTGGAGCACCTCCTCCCCCTCCTTCTTCACTGACCTGGGTGTCTGCAGGGCTGTTTCTCTCAATCTCACTCCTCTCTCCGGCTGCAGTTGCATAGCAAATTTTTCCCTTTCTTAAATCTGTTCTTCCAGCGGCACTACCACCGTCGCTGATGGGCTCAGCCTTGGCCAGCAGTGGGTCTGTCTTGGAGCCAGCTGGTATTGGCTCTGTCCAACCCAGGGGCAGCCCTGGCCTCTTCTCACAGAAGCCACCCCTGCAGCCCCCTCCAGTATGAAAACCTTGCCACATAAAACCAATATGACAACTAACGTACAGCACTAACCTGACATTTCAGTAACTAAGAATGGACTCAATATCTCAGCCAATGCCTTAAACATAGAGAAGTTTAATTTAATCCACTATGTTGAATATAAAGCACTGTTTGGTCCTGTGATCAACTGGATTGCAGGGCTCCTACTGAACTACAGTACTCAAAAAGAACCCTCCTGTATAAATTAAAACAGCTTTATATAGTTCAACAGAAATTTCTCAACAAACTATTAGGAACCCACATCTGGTGATGTAGGTGTCCAGTTTCTCTCTAGTCACTGACTATAATGTCAGCATTCAAATCTGTTGTGGTTTCGGTTTCAGCCCAGCCGGTAACAAAGCACCACGCAGCCTCTTGATCACTCCCCACCCCCTCCCCTGGCCACGTTGGGATGAGGAGAAAATCCAAAGGCAGGCTTGTGGGTCAAGACAAGGACTGGGAGGGATCACTCCCCACTTATGGTCACGGGCAAAAGACAGGCTCAACTTGGGGAAGAAACAAAATCAATTTCATTTACTACAAGTCAAATCAAAACCAAGGATATTGGGAAGGAAAACCAAACTTCAGAACACCTTCCCCCCTCACCCCTCCCGCCTTCCCGGCTCAGCTCCATTCCCGGTTCTTGCTACCTCCTACCACTGGGCGGCACAGGGGAACAGGGGATGGGGGATGGGTCAGCTCGCCACACCTTGTCTTTGCCGCTCCTTTCCTCAGGGGGAAGATTCCTCACTAGTCCCCTGCTCCACCGTGGGGTCCCTCCCACGGGAGACAGTCCTTCACCAACTTCTCCAACGTGGGTCCTTTCCGCGGGCTGCAGTTCCTCACAAACTTCCCTGGCGCGGGTTCTTTCCATGGGCTTCAGTTCTTCCCGAACTTCCCTGACGCGGGTCCTTTCCGTGGGCTTCAGTTCTTCCTGAACTTCCCTGGCGCGGGTCCTTTCCACGGGCTGCTCTTCAGTCACACACTGCTCCAGCGCGGATTTTCCCATGGAGTCACAGCCATCTTCGGGAGCCTCCGCTCCACCACGGACCTCCATGGGCTGCAGGGGGACAGCCTGCCATCTCACCACGGGCTGCAGGGCCATCAGCCTCCTCAGGCGCCCCTCCTCCCCCTCCTTCTTCACTGACTCCAGTATCGGCAGAGGTGTTTCTCTCACGTTCCAACCCCCACTCACTGCAGGTTCCCCTTCTTAAACCTGTTCTCCCAGAGGCGCTGCCACCGTCACTGATGGGCTCAGCCCGGGCCAGAGGTGGGTCTGACTTGGAGCCGGGGGAGCTTCCAGCAGCTTCTCACAGGAGCCACCCCTGCAGCCCCCTCCCCCACTACCAAAGAAACCGCGCCACACAAACCCATAACAAAATCCAATGTAAAATTGTGCAGGAATATTTGCTAACTCAGCCATCTTTGTAAAGACACAACAGAGCAACCAGTGGCTTTTGTCCAAAAAAACCCTTAAGAGTTTCTTGTGAAGATGACATCAAAACTTCTGAACTTCCAAACTCCTTTACCAAGGTATCAATTCCATGCCAAAGGAAATTTAGCTCCTCTCCCCGAAATACTATGGAAATAAATGGAGCCCAACAGTGACATGAGAAGGACCAATGACATATCTCATTGAAAATCAGTAATTTGGGATATACACATTAATTCAGGTATTTTAAGAGATGCAGAGATGTACCAGAACTGCACTTGCTATCAATCAAAGGAAAATCTCTGCTGCTGAAACTAATACTTAAGTGAGAGAGGCATTTATCTTAGTCTTTATTTTGATCCCTGTGTAAGCACTCCTTTTTTACTGTGTAACCTGTCAGCTAAACTGAACCTATAGAAAAGAGTTTGTCACTAACTTTTTAGAACAAGCCCTCATTACATCTTACAGGTCTACATAAACTGACCGCTGCCTCCTCTACACGAGGTCTCCTCACCATGCTTCCTCCCTCTAGCAACTCCAACACGATCAGTGTTTGAGCCTGTGAATATCCTAGATATGGCAAAATCTAAGTTCATTAAACAAGTCTAGATTCACACTCTTGGTGAATTAAGCCCCGTTAAGATCATTTTGCTGACACATGCACACCTTTACACATGCCATCACAGTACTATGTACAAAGCAGTACAGTTTAATCAGAACAATACCTGTTGTTTGAATAGGAAAACCAAAATTCAGTTGCTCACAGTGGCAGGACAATGAAAAACATCAAGTCAGCACTTGGCATATGGCAAACATGCTTGTTCTGCATAGCTTAGCTGCTCTGTCAATCTATTTTTTAAAAGCAAAAGCTGAATACACACCTATTTCATACTGTTATTTACAGTACGACATACAACAGAAAAAAATTACCCAAGTGGTAGAGGTTAGCTTTGGATGTCTGGCTGCCTTAAGGTATCTGCCAGCAGTCCATCTCAGAGGTGGAAAAAGGCTGGCAGCTTAGTCCATCTGAATGACAGTCACTTAATTCACAGCAGATCTTCCCTCAAGTTTTCAAGTGATGGCATTAATAAAGTGTGTTTTCTGCCACAAAGCAGTATGAAATTTCTTAGAAGCCATCCAAGCTGGTAATCTTAAGTGTACTTTTGCTTATTGTGGCAAACTAAATAACGCTTACAGAGTTTTCATTTTTGCCATTTTCATTAGGTTTACACATGTAAAAACGTAACGCTGTGGTTAAACGAATGTTATAAACTAACACCACATTATAAATTTTCCAATGAAGCTTCTTGGTTTGCTTTTGCACATGCATGTACACACACAATAAAGTTTCCAAAATGGTGTCTGCTGGTACTTAAAGTCATCAACGAATCCTTCTTTCTACTCGGGCTTTGCAAACATACTTTGTTTCCTGGCAAAGCTTTTGAAAGTGCAAGTCCATCAAGGAAAGGCAGGAAGTAACAGGAAGTCATCAACTTAAAAGTTTCCCTCTCCTGACTGAGCTGTTTCAAGCACCTTCCAAAGTTACCAGATCTAGGTGTTTTCTTAACAGCCGATACAGAATGCTGTTTCCTGTCCACATTCTTACATGACAGTATCTAATGGAAATTTAAAGCCCTACTCACAAAATGTGAATCTTAGTTCTGGAAACTTTCCATTCGGTCCTAAACACAACTTCAAAAAAATTCTTATTCATATACTGTAATTACTTCTTAGATTTACCTGGGCTACTATTCATAACATTAATTGTGCAAAATATCTGTAGAATTAGTTATGCAAAATAAATTTCAGAATAATTAGGTCCTAACTAGACTGCTATTCAAACAGATCCACAGTTTTGAAGACACAAGAAGGCAACTTAGTAGAATACAGAGCCAAATCTCAGCACATGAAAGCTAACAAAAAAAGCCCAACCACCAAAAACCCCTCAAAACAAAACAAAAAAACCCCAAAACAACAAAAAAAAGAAACCACAAAATGAGTGTTTCCAAGATATACTTTTTACAGGCATTTTGTCAACAACTAATTATACCACTAAAAAAAGTCCATACAGCTGAAAACTCGCAATACAAAATAGAGAAGAACACCAAAGATTCCTACTGGACCAAAAAAACCCATTATAGGAAACAGCTAAGATAACTTTAACAGGGCAGCCTGGAGAACTGAGATATTTTGCCTCCTCCTTCCAAGATGGGAGTATATCCAGAAATGGAAACCAAGATTAGGTGATCTTTTTTGAAAGAAGCATCTTTGATGTTTTTAAACAAATATTAACTGCAGGTGTCACTTTTAATTAAACTAGTGACTGCAATATGCTGCTTAAATAACAGTTCACACTTGTAAAAGCACCAAGTTTCCTTCTCTTCCTCACCAACTCATAAAACATGTTAAATAATTGCAAGTGGTATACACAAGTATAACTTTCAGTTAAACTCAAGAGTATGACACATGAAATTCTTTCAGTCATAGTCAGAACCCACATAAATTTGTTCTTTGATGCTGCGAGTTAACAGTTAACAAAAGACTGCTCACTTTACCAAGGATGAAAACTTATTTAGAAATTTCTGATGATGTTGTTGCAAGCGCAATTCAGAACCTCTGATGACAGCAAATCTGAGTACATCTAATGAGTTTTTCCTTCCACATTCCCAGCTGGACTACTGAAGAGTTGATAGCAGTTTATGTTTAATTTGAAGTAGGAATTCCCAAAGGATATTGCTGGTGGGATGCCAATTAGGTCTGTCTCTATCACTAAACCTATTCTTACATCAGTGTGTTCTATAACCCAAAGCTATTTGACAGAAACAGGACAAGACACTGTTGACTGCAGCATGCTAAAATGTTTAGTATTATACCAGATTTAGACATCCACATTGCAAAGTTACAGTTTGATGGGCAAACGCTGGCAGCAGTACTAGCTTATGCAGTCTTCACCTCTAGCTCTTCCTACTGCTATGGTTGCTTGTATCCATGCAAGTTCATTCCCCTAGTCATGTCAGTACAAGCATTTACCATTTGTGATGTAAACCAGACTGGGGAGCTGATCCAGCTGAAAAAATAGCATGTTAAACAAAAAAACAACAAAAAATTGAAATTGAAAAAAGAAAAAAAGAATGATAATCCAGAAAAAAACAAACCAAAACAAAACAAAGAATACAGGAGGGGAAAAAAAGAAAAACACACAATAAAGAAGGAAAAAGAATAATAGAGTGGTCCCTCTGCCAGATTAGCATCTCAGTTCACTCTGCAGTCACACAAATGGCTAACACACAGCACCAAGCAGCTGGAAACATGAGTAACGGGCAGATTGCTTAAGGCAGCTCAGATGGCAGTGCTGATGAATGTATAATCACAGCCTGAATGCCAATGACTCTTCTATACTGTAAACAGACAAGAGCCTGGGTTTCAGAATGGCAAAAGGAAATAGGATTTCCCAACTATCATGTGGGTTATTGTTATGCTGCTACATCAACTTCATCAGCTGTACTGTAATCCTCACTCTTGGCCCACAAACTTATGAACTGAAATTTCATACCAGTGTTTCACTCATATCTTAGAATGCATTCATGGTTCAGCATAAGGGAGACAGCTGTACTGTCACAACTGACAGCCTGGATCAGAAGTAAATTCTCCTGGTTCCCACACCCAAGCTGAAAGGGAAACACATCTCAAGAATTTCTGAGAGAGATCTGGAATGCTAGTCAGTGCACATTTCTCTCATTAAAATAATTTCTATCATTTCAAAGAGCACACACTGGTAAAAGGTAAGGAGTTTATAAAGCAGCTGAACATCTTAACGTGACATTTAGGTCTTGTCAAAATAGGACAGAAGAAATCCTGTAGCCTTTCAACTGGAGCTTTTAAAAACTTTCAGCATTAGTGATGATTTTATTGGCATCACACAGCACTAATTCCTAACTCAGCACTAGTAAAGGAAGGATTATTTTGAAGAGCTGATGTTGGCATGCAGTCTGTAGTTTCACTGCTGTCACTCGGTCACTTGGAAATTTTGAATTTATTAGATCTATTATTTTTTAAATACTTGCTGTGACCCTCTTTACACCATACAAACATACAGAAGTATCATTACAATAGCTGTGCTCCCAAGTGCTATTCTATTTAGTCTTTCAAGAATCAAACTCTTTGAAGTAAAATCTTTATAGAGAAATTGTGGTTTACAGTGGAGTATTTTTTGGTTTTTACTAGCAATATTGTTTCAGTCTTATCTGTTCTCTCCATTTTGATGAAAAGTAACCACTGGTTAGAAAAACATTAACAGATGAAGTGGTTTACCTGTAACTTCAATAAATCAATGGATATAAAAAGAAGAAAAAAATATTTAAAGCCCAATTAGTAAAAGGAGTTTTCCAACTACTTAAAGTTTTTCTTTCATTACCAAATATAGTTAATTCACCATACAAGCCATATAAGGAACCCCAAAGGGTTAGATGTTCTGCATTTATAATAGCAGTAACCATTTATGAGTACCCAAAGCAAAAGTGAAGTTAAATATTTTGTCTACTAGCAGCACACTTCAGACCAAAAATTCATACATAATTAAACAAAAAAAGAAAAAGAATGAACAGGAGAAGGCTGTCGCGTTTTCAGACTTCCTGGCTTTATGTACTACTCTTCAACTAAAACGTCAATAGGAGAGACATAAAAGTGCTTTGTTTCCAAGTAAAGTGCATGACAGCAACCCCAGTGACTATTAATGCTAGTTCTTTGAATACTACCTGGATAGTCACCACAGCAAGATTCAGGATAAGGAACAGGTCTCTATTTTTAGTTGACAAATAGGGGCCCTTTGAGTGCATGGTATTATATTAAGGCAACTATATATACACATCATTCCTTTTTAAGCTAACCAATTAAAAGTTTTACCACCTCTAGCCTTTTTATTATCAAGACGGAAAAAAACCCTAATCACTGTATAATTTGTTTCTGTGTAATAAGATATTAAAAAATTAAATTAGTAAAATTCAGTTATTAGATAACATGCCTATGTTGAGCAAAAGATAAACCAACTTCTCCTTTAACTACAGACATTAACACTATTATAATCTACCTGATCTGCATCTGTGGTTATTTTACAAGCTACTGCTCTTCATGCACTAGTGCCCTTTGCATATGGAACAAGGCAACTGTCATTGCTATCTAACGCATTTCCAATGAAACAGAGCAAATTAATTACATACACACAAAAAAAATCAAAGCTTACAAAATCACAGACAGAATCAAAGCTTTCAAAGCCAAATGGTCAAATTAGTAACTGGACTCCGTGTACCCAGTCATGGGAAGATCAGACCATCCAGAGCAGGCAAAATGGGTGGCAATAAATATGCAACCATGCAGTGCATGGCATTAATAAGCAGGAATTAAAAACTCATAGCATTACACTATATGCTATGTATGTAACAGTTTAAAACCACCCAGAGTGACTTACTAGATTTTATTTTTTATTTCATATAGGAATGTACCTAGTCACCACAATAAAACAAAACTGATGACAGTGGTTACTTCCTAAACTTTAGGTACATGCCACACAAAGATTTTTGTGTAACACCACTGAACCTGAATATGACTTGACTAAGAATCTACATGCAAGAGACATTTCAGATTGATGAAGAAATTACCTGCCTTGCATTATTTATCAATATTTTAAAGCTTCCTCTCAGATGACTAAAGTAAAATACTGAACACAAAAACCACAAAGAACATGCCTTCTACAGCGAAAAAAGTGAAAATTCTTGTAAAATTTGCTGAAACATTTGGTCAGTAAAAGGTGAGAGCAATTATGCTGTCTGAACAGCCTCAAATGTTCTAACATCATAGATATGCACACGCTCCCGTGTCACAAAGTTCTACTTGCACCACAACAAAGTCAAGAACCCCCACTGTAATCTGCCAGCCTTTCAAATTCCATTTTTATTAACTCACTATTAGAAAAAGCAAAGCTATTTCCTTTCCTAGAATAAGGAAACAGTGTTTTCATTAGATAAAATGATCATGAGGGGCTGTTTTTTATGGGGGTGGGTTTTCTTTTGTGTAATGAAAGGAACATAAAGCTATGTTCTGACATTATCTTTGCAGTGGTGCCAGAAAGTCACTGAAGCTTGCATATAGCTCTTATCACATTTTATGTTCTAGCCACCTTTTGAGAAGATGAGGACTGGGGCAAGAACTCCCTTTCACTAAGCAACCCCTTGGGACTGTCTGCACAATCCAAGGCCCCTGAAGCTGGTACTCTGAAGCTGCAAATGCTTTGTTTTGTTTTCTATTTGCGTCATACTGGTTTAATCAACTATATTTCAGAAGCCCTAATGATGGGTTATCAAAGGAATGCATAATTTCAGGATCAGGTACAACAGAAACCACTTACTATATTCTGAGGAGCCAGCCTCACATACTCTGTGCAGGACATGGACTGGTTCTATGTAAACACCATGCTGATGTGTTCTATCCATCCATTCCCCCGGTTCCTCCCACGAGAGGAAATGGCCTCCAGTTGCAGCAGAGGAGGTTTAGATTGGATATTAGGAAAAATTTCGTTACTGAAAGGGTTGTTAGGCATTGGAACAGGCTGCCCAGGGAAGTAGTTGAGTCATCATCCCTGGAGGTATTCAAAAAGCACGTAGACAGGGCATTTCATGACATGGTTTAGTGGGCACGGTTGATGGTTGGCCTTGATCTTAAAGGTCTTTTCCAACCTAAATGATTTATGATTCTAGGTTAGAAAAGCTGCTTTGGGCATTAATTCAGTTTCATTATTCCAGGCAGGTTTTTATTCTTGTATTTCAGATACAATGTGCTGGTATAAAGAGCATTTCTATTCTGACCATATGCTTCTAAGCCTCTGCTAAGCTTTGGGTTGAAGGAGACCTACCAAAGCCTGAGAACTGGGATTCTGACCCTAGATCATCGTGCTTATGACTGTTCCAGTTGCAACAGGACATCAGACAGCCTTGTTCAGAAGAGGAACACAGCAATACATACATGCATATTTACATGCATTCTCTTTCTTAAATCTAGCACAGAGGAAAATCAGTAGCCTTCTGAGGTGACAGACAAACATCACACATGATTTTTCGTGTGGCTTTCAGCTTGCATTTGAGTGCAATGGAAGCACCAAAGCATCAGCAACCTGGTTATGTAAGAGATTACCATCTACCATAGCCCCGCATGCAGCCAGAAAGATTGCCTGCCTGTTTCTTAATGGTAAAATTCCCCAGACCTATTGCCAGGACTGTAGGAAGGTATTCATAGTAAGCTTGTATCCCAGATTCAGCCTTGACAAAGATAGTGTAAGGCTTTAGAAAAATTTTCACAGCCCTGTTTTATCCACGAGCAAGTCTCACTTGAGCAAACTGACAGCGTTTTGAGCCCTTCCACTTCATGCTGCGTACTTTTCCCCTGTGGATGCAGCATTTCCATGTTCCTGCAGTGAAAACACACCACAGCCAGCACACATCTGGCACAGCATTCTCTTCTGTGCTCTGAATTTCATTTGCAAGATCACCGCCCTGGTTGAGAATCACTGATGTTAACTGACAGCTCTAAACATAAAAAAAATAAAAATAAAAATTCGCCAATTCAGGGACTGTGCACTGCATTTGTTAGACAACAACATGAAAAACTGTACTTGTTTTACTGCTGACAGAATTGGGATAGGAGGGTTCCCCTCATCCCCTCCCTTCTCTCCTGTTTATTTTCCTGCCAGTACCATAGGAACTTCTAACACTACCAACTGTGAAAGGCTCTTATGTAACTTATTGTTTAACTTTGAGAATAACAGTCTGCCGGTGAAAGAGAGGTACGCTCTGTGAGTCTGGAGAGGAAGCAAGAACATGCCACCTAGACAGAGAAGCATGGGAAGCACCTCTTTCAGAGAGTAGTTATGACATTGCCAAGGTTTTAAAAATCTGCATACCAGGCTGCCCTCTACTGGGATGTTATTCAAATAAATCCATCCCTGCTCCTCCCAACTCCCCCGGTATCATAGAATCTGTACTAGAAACACATGTGCTTTTTCTAGACTAATGAAAAGATTTGATAGTCTTTTTCAAAACTCATATCTGACTAACAATAAACAGGGTTGTTTTTTTTTCCTCACAAGCAATCTATTCAAGTGAGGAGCTGGAAATGCACCTCTATTTCTATGCCAACACCATTTTCAGCACCACAGATATTGTTTATATCAAGCATACTTGGGGCTGGTGTTGAATGTGTAATGAGGAAAAAAATGAAGTTATTTTCTTGCATGTTGTCTTGTAAATGTATTAAGCTGACAAAATTTTACACAATGCTCTTTTATCCTCATCAGTGACCTAGTTTCTTCTCTCCATTAAACACACACACCACACCAACTTCCTGCAGTGCACCTGAGATTACTGATTTTTTTGAAGTATCATGGCAACATTATTATTTTGCAGTCTCTGAAGGATCATCTTCTCAGGTGCTTTTCACTTGCAAGCAAGGCATTTCCCTCCTTCGACCCAATGGTTACAAGACCTGCAAATTCTGCTCTAAACCTGAGTATGGAAATTCAAGCTCTGCCCCCACTATAGGGAAAGGTTTGATAGTTGAGAGTAGACCACCCACACCACAATCCAACTGTCTTCACTGGAGCTTGTGTAAAACGTAAGAGAACCCAAATATCTCTACCTATTTGGCCCAGCAAGGCCCTGTACAATAAAAACATTTGTTTATTAATCTGACAGGAATGCATAAAAGCAGACCAAAAAACCCCAAAACCCACCAAAAACCAAAATGTTGAGCTGTGCAAAGCAGTATTTTAAAATCTGTGGCAGCATATTAGCACGAAGTAAGAATATTCAGGACAGTGCCAATAAGCCATGTAATTTGATTTTTACTAAAGATACTTTAATTTTCCCCCATTACTTTGTGGTTTTCTACTTTCTCAAGCACATACTTCAAAAAAATTGACCAGAAAACTTGTTTGAATGGCCTGAAAAGAAGATTTTTGACCTACTGGACAAGGATGAAACCACATTTTGCAACTGCATTTCTTGTTTTGTTGTTGTTGGTTTTTTTTTTTTTTTTTATTGCAGAATATGTTTTT
>VYZV01010572.1:3996-31259 GCA_013401275.1 Pandion haliaetus
GACTTGTTCCTGAAACCCACAGCTGTCAGCTTCTTCCCCACAGCCCAAATCAGAAAGAGCTGGAAGAACAGGTCTTATGAACTGGTGATGAGTGCTACTTGGCAGTCATCCTTGTTAGATTCCAGGGTCTGAGGCTTCAAATGGATATCACGCATACATGCACAGGCATATACTGCCCTCCCATGTGTTCACACATGTGTGCAGATAAGCAGAAACATGTTCACACACTGCAGCAACAGTCCAGACCCATCCATGTTCCAACACACCTTTCAACCTATGAATAACCCTAATGCATGCTCTGACAATGACATATCTCTCTCTTTTTTTTTTTTTTTTCACCCCCCGGAAAACAACATAGATATGCATTGCTGAAGAGGTGTTTGAGAGGCACGAGAAGTCAGAAAGATGAATGTTCCTGAACACAGGGTAGTCCCACTATGCAGCAAACAGGAAAGAGAATCATGGAAATGATCACCTCCGAAATAGTCACAGAGTTACTGCATTTGCCTTCCTATGACGTGACAGGCTAATTTACAGTAGGACTCAGCATATACAGCTCTAAGAACCAGAGGTTGACTTGAACAGCACGAAACTACACTCACTGGAAGAGCTGTGGCAGTCAATGCAACTAGAGCATTTTTCTAGTGCGCTACTTCCCCTCTACCAGGCTTTATTACTTTCACAGTGGAGCCTGTATCATCAGCTGTATCGATGAAAGTGTAGCACCAAAGGAATAGAAATGAAGAGGGAGGCCATCTTCAATCACCCAGATATATCCACAAGAGGACGCTTTGGTGTGCTGTGTCTATTGGTGCTCCTTGTCTGGTAGCCACATACCCAGGGTCTTTGAGAGCTTGCTCGATGGAACTCCAATCAAGGGAGTCTTTGAAATGGCTAGAGGTGTGGGCTTCAAAGATGGTTATCCTAGAATCCTGACAAAATAACTGCTGCACAGATCTTCTCCCAAAGGGACTTCTCTGTGCACGAACGAATGTTGGGCTGGGCAAGGGTTCCTGTCTCAGCAATACATGCTCAGCATGCATCAATGTTTGTAATAGAGGAGACACACACCTTATGGTACATGGTTTTGCCACAGACAAATTTTTGTAACCTTAGAAAGTCGCTCAAGCTCTCAGGCTCCAGTTCTTTATCTGCTCAGTAACAACAGAGTCTTTTCTTTTACCGATGTTAAGTCAGCTCTCCAAGGCAAGGACTGACTAGTTTTGTGCATGTGTGCAGAGGACATAACACATTGGGGTTAAAGTCTTGCTGGGACTTATAACTGCTACCCTTAAAATAAAAGATCTCCATATTCACAGTGTTGACATCAATGGGAGCTGATGGAGCTCAGCAGGAGCTCCAATGGGAGCTCAAACACTTAAAATTCAGCCCAGTAGCTCAGAGCCCTCAGTACCCAATCAGCTATTGGGAATGAAGATGCCCAACAACTACAGCATGTGGCCTATATATTTTGTCCATCATACTCTTTACAGACTGTCTTCTGCTGCTGGTTTCAAATGGCTCCCTTACTGGGGCTTCCATGCTACTGATGCTCAGATACAATTAGTCCAGGATTTCCAAACACCAACCAAGGGACTTCCTCATACACAACCATACTCCCAGGCTTCCACCTGCCCTCTGGCTCTGGTGGCAGGATGGTGCTGTTTTCTTCCATCAAGCTGTCTCACCTGCCTGATAACAAGTAAAATTATCTCAGAGCCAACCTTCCTGCTCTCTTTGTGGTGACACTCTAAATTATAACTAATATTTAACAACTAAAGGCTTTGCAAAAGCAAAAGTGAAAGACTGGTTACTTGGAGCAAAGGCATCCAAGAAGGAACATATTTTAAGTAATAAAAATTAGTGTTTATAAGAGCTAATGGACATGTTTACTTGCCAGTCATCTAGTGATCACCTATGTTGACATGGCAGAAATTCTTTGTCATTGACATCCCTGTAACTCGTCAAAAAGGGAATTAAGCCACCTTTTGCCTTTTTATAGCACTTTGATCTGGCAACACCCCACTCTGACAAAGCACAGAAAAGGGACAGATTGTTGAGAGCTGTTGGCTTTCTCCATTGTCTTTCAGGTGCGTACCCAGATCTCCTTATCTGGGAAGTCATTGTATTGCTTCCCTGTTTGTTCTTCCCAGAGCCCTACTGCATGAACTCGTTCACGAAGGTAAGGTTTATGAACCCAATAAACAAGAGTCTTCCCTCACTTCCCAGAACACAGAATAACTATTTCCCATGTTTCTAAGATTTACCAAGTAACAGTGACACAGCAGCTAAAAATCCTGCTGTGTCCACCATTCCCACCAACAGCCTGCTCCAGCACTGAGTAGCTGTTGCTCCAGCAATTTGATTTTCATAATTACCTTGTCCAAATATCAGCCCCTTGCTCCATGCTAAGTAAGTTATCTCTTTGCTTTCTGGTAACCTCTCCTCGAATGTTTGTAGACTGTTACTAGGTTCCCCATGCTGTGGTTTCAGAGCCAAGCCATTCGTCTTTGCACATGACTCATAAGCTGTTTTCTTCAGCCAATTAATCACAAAGTTGGGTTTCCCCCAGCATACCTTCTCTGGCTCATCTGTATCTTTCTGCTAATGAGGTGCCCAGAAGTGAGTGCAGCATTCCAGGTGCACTCTCCCCAGGCCCAGCAAGTGAATGAACCTCACCTTTGTGCTCCCTGCCATCGCTCCTCTGCACCTCCAGCCCAGCCTCACAACGATGGGTCAGCTTCTGCAGCGCCCCACGCTATCACAGCTCTGCTTGCTGTCCATGCTCACCCTGGTATCTTCGTCAGCGTAACTGCTTCTACTTGCCAGTGGGGAGGTTTGTTTCAAACTACTTCCATGCCCAGAGGAGCTGTATAAATTGCCTTTTCCAACTCTCCTCTCATGTGGTTTCCCTGCCGTGTGTCCAACTTGTCTTTACTGCTCTGTGTTTGTCTCTCAACCTCACTGGTTTTTGCTAATCCTGTTGGCTCCCCTATCCTGATGATGATAATATCTTCCCCGACCACAGAAGTCTTAGTCTATTCTCTTTAATAGCATCGCACTCATTCTTTGCAGCCACCTGGGGAGAAGCAAAGGAAAGCCCAAGCAAAGCTTTTTACAACCCTTAATCCAGATCTGACCTGCTCTCATTATGCTCTCCCAGCATGAATTATGACAGCAAATACTCCCTCAAAGACTGGTGCACCTTCCTGGAGCAGAGTTGCTCTGCTAAAGAAGACCCTCTGTCTCTTTCTGTTCAGGGGAGTTAACCCTGTGTGGCAACAGCATCAGAATCTGATCTCAAGGCTACACCTACTCCATTAAATTAAGCAGCACCAGGGAATGTCTCAGCCACTGGAATATGATCACATTAGCATCGCATTGTTAGCAAAGTTACTGGCATGGTTATGGTCCAGAATCACTAGAAGTCTCCCAAATGATTCGGTGTGGCCAGGGACACATCCAGATGACAGGTGCTGTCCTGCCCTGAGCGTAGATGTACAGGCATGGGCCACTCCAGCCACAGTGCTGGAGAATGTGCTCGTTCAATTTACAACAAGAGATGTAATCAAAGTCTTCCCTTAGGCTGCCAACAGAGAGGTCACTGCCTGTTCCACGTACACTCACACAACTCAACCAATGCAATTCATTGTCTGAGTAACTGCAGAGAAATAACACCAAATTCTTCCCTGATTTACTTTATCTGTTCATTCCAGCTGAGAGAGTCACAGCCGGGAAACAGCGGAGAAAGCATCTCACGCACGCTTCCTCTGCGGTGTGACATGCAGGGGAACTGCTAACGGAGCAGAGACAAGGGTGAGGACAGCTAGAGGCTTGGGAAAGGCGACAGAACAAAACCAGGAAGAGAACATGCCCTCAGCAGGTTTTCCCCTCTTTAGCAAAATTGTCCAATAAACTGTCACACCCATCTTCAAAACTGCAGACTATTTCTTTTTCCTTAGGGTTTTTATTTCTTGTCCTTCCACCCTATGAATTTTGCAGAAGGTATGAAAACCTTAGCAGACATCCAAGTCCCTGGGAAGCATTTAACCACCTATAATCACTTCTCGCAGGTCATATGATATAAATCAGCTGACAGTTTTCTGTTCTTCCCCTCGGCCATCTTCCTCTGAAACATGCTGTTAGCTGTCTTTAACGGGAGTGTTTATAGAGGATAATACCATTCCAGGCACTTCCTGCGACCATGTGTTCTTCATTTGGAAGTATCGCATAGAAACATTGCTTCTTGTGGCATTTCCAAATAAAAACCTCATGGTCCTGACTCTGAAATGCTGCATAAAATTCTACCCTTGTGGTATTTCAGGGGAAAGAATTGATTTTTTTTTTTTTCTTCATTCTTTTTCTAATAAGGCTGGAGCAAAAAATTTTTTGGCACAAGAACTAAATTCTACTCTGGATTATATTATCTGAACCCCTTAAGGATAATCTTCCCAGCAGTTGCCTCTATATGATCATAATGTATCAAATCTGCATCTATTTAGTTTAGGTTACAGGATTGCCCTGTGCTCTCCCCTCCAGCTTCATTTCACTTCCCTCTTTCCTTTCCAGATGACACTGGTTAGATGTTTATCAATAAGATCAAAATAAATGGGAAATCAAACTCAGTGGTATTTTGATCTCCAACTCAACCACACAGTACCACACAGAAACACCGTCCCAAACCCCCACCACATCCAGTGCACTTGGTCCCTTCACAGCCAATGGGAAGAGAAGATCCTCAAAGTAAAAGAAAAGTGAGTTTCTTCAATTTAATTTAGCTGATTGATGATAAGAGGTTGTTTAAGAGATTTTAATTCATTCTTCCTACTATTTTTTTCTTTCTTTCCCTTTTGAGTCTCTTTCTCCCTCTAAGCTTTGCAACATTTCTCCATGATTCCAGCTATGTAAATACTATATGGAGATAAATCAAATAGCCAATATATTCACAAAAAAACCCCACGCCAACGCTGAGAATAGAGAAGATTTCATTATTTCTTTTTTTTTCATTATTTATTCCATTTTTTTCCCTAGAACAAATGCTTGGAAATTTAAAAAACCTTTTGTTAATACTTTTTGTGGGCTTGAATGTTCAGCCAAATACCTTTCAGAAATGAGGCACATTAGAAATAAGATCATTATTAGAAAATACATCTAATTCAATACAGTTCTCTGTCTTGTGAGTACAAAACCTCACTAGTTCAAATGAGGATTTGAGATGAGTCCTGCTTCATTGCCACAAGTTTCTATGCCTTAGGTGAGTGGGAGAACCTTAAGTAATTGAAAACAGAGTTGTTTAGGGCAGTGAAAAGAAGTTGTTTCCCAAACACAACCTTTTAATTTTCTTCTGGAAATGTGGACGGGTTTAATAAGATTTTACGTGAACTTGAAATTGTCTGCCTGCAGTCTGTGACCAGGACTCCGATACATACTCTCGCAGAGGACTTTCACCATGCAGAGAGCTATGTGGGAACCTTGAGCACTGCTAAGCAATCAAGCATCCTCAGTACTCAAAAATCATGGGTCAAAGGCTGCTCAAAATGAAAGGACTGACCTATAAATCAATGAGATTTTCTTTTTAGAAACAATAAAAGTGAGATCGTTTTTGTCTGTTATGCAACTTGACCTTTTTGTCCATAATTACAAAAAATGCAAACATGTTTTGGTTTGGTTTAGATCATAATCTAAAATTTAGAAACTCATGTGATTGCAGCAGCTGGATCTTAAAAGAGCAAAACAAATGCAAAACTCATGGTGCAGCCACTACAGGTGGCATCTCTGCAAGAGGCAGACTGGTTTTTACATTCAGCATCATCTTTTAGTACACAGAATTTTAATGCATGAAGATCTGAATACATCTTTAAATACCCATGGAAATCTCTGATGGAAAAGCAGGCCTCTTGGAGTCACTGACTTGTCCCCCAAGGGCTCTGGGGAATTCCTGTTTTGGAGGAGACAAGACTCCAGTAAAGGTAAGCATGGAGAAAATAAAAAGGATGTAACATCCAGGACTTTGCTCTTTACAATGAACCGACTCTTGGAGATATCAATACACCCCTTCTTCACTGTTTCCTCTATAACATCATCCTACTTTCCTGCAGGGTTTTGGGTTTTGGTGTGTTTTGTTTTGTTTTTTTTTTTTAACTTACTCTTCAACCATGTGAACATAAGGAGTGCATAGTAACTTCTCATAACGATTTTTTTTCAATTTCAGGGGCCTAGCCTCAGTGCTGTCTGTTATGTCCCCCTCCTTCTCTCTTTGAATCTAGGAACCTTTGGGTCTCTGTAGCAGAGATTGTGACAGGCTGCAGGAAGCATTTTGTGGCTTGTGATACGTACTGGACATAGTATGGATTTTCTACTGATCCATTTGGAAGTTTGAGATGGCAGAGGCTGGACTTAGAGGACCTGAAGGCGTCCTACTTGTCCTATGCTCTGAATCTGATTTCTGTCCAGAACATCCAAAAGGGAGAATCTGCTCATTCTCTATTTTTGGAATTAAGGTCTATTTACAGTTGCTCTAGAGTCTAGAATCAGTCCGAAGTGTTTTAGCAGATGCTTTGTGTGGTCTTTGAACTCTTGCAAAGGAAGGAAAAAAGAAGAGGATTTCTGCATTTTAAGGCCAAGGGCTTTTCAGATTATTTAGAATCATCTCCAATGTAAACCAATCACATGACTTCCATCCATTTCCTTCTGTCCTGAGTTCAGCTGCTTATGTTAAAGATGCCAAGCACTTGGAGATGATGACAGGTAAGGGAAAGAGCTGCATATGGTTAAAACACAGCTAGTAGCATCCGGATGCTGCATATGAAACAGGACATGTGATGTTGTAATGGAAGAGGGGCATCTGTTCCTTGGCTGCAGAGCGTTGGTGGTCCTTACAGCTGTTCCCTGAAAGACTTGTCTGGCATTTTCAGTCTCAGACTTGATAACGAGAGTCCCTGGTGGCCTTGGAGAAACATGGAAGGATTTCAGATTTCTGTTGGCCATGGAAGATTGGTAATCGCAGACTTTGTCCAAGAATCAGATCTGCAGGATAGTCATATTCCCCAGGGGCCACCAATGACAGCACAGCTAGAGTGGAGCTTCATCTTTTCCAACTTGCTTGTGGTGTACCACACAATTTGTTTGTTATGCTGAGCCTAAGGAAGCTTACCACTCAGAGCCAGCAGCAGCTTTGGCTTGAGGTGCAATGTAGGCCACTCACTCGGGCAGCAGACTGCCGAGGACACCAAGAGAGACATGACCCCACTGCTTATGACAGTGCACTGGAAACTCTGCCTGTCTGCTGTGAGACAGCAGCCAGGCTGGCCTGAGAGCTGGCTGTCCTTGAAACAGATCCCTCCATCCCTCCAGCAACAGCACGGGCAGTAACTCTGGCTATCAGAGGCCTCTCTCACAAGATTACCTTTCCCTTTCCTGAGCAGAGGACCCTGGAGCTCTTATCCCTCATCCTTACCCTTATTTGCCACCACCCTGCTGAGACAAGTGACTAGTTGTATGCAAACTCCTCCATCGCTCCTGTCCAGTGAAAAGCCCAGTGAGCTTTAAACTCCTCCTGGAAAAGGTATTCTCCAAGGGCAATCCCTCGTTCAGCTGAACACATGCTCACTGCTTTTTGGCAGCCAACTGCCCTGCAGCATGTCTGCTGCACAGACCCAGCTGGGACAAAACAGAGTCTCAGGGGACCTCCCAAGGTCTGGTCAAGACTGGTCAATATGGTGTTATTAGTCAAACTTCAGGGAAATTCAATGCGTGGTGGTGAGTCATCTCATCTGGCTGGAAGCGACCCAGTCACACTTGGATCCCCAGGTTCTCAATGGAGAGAAATAAACTTCTCGGGCACAGACTGTCTGACCTATTTTAGCACGTATTTTAGGAAGAGATGATGATCACCACTGCGTGGGTTCACTACACCTCCACTGATTATGAAAGGAGAAGCCAACTCTGAAAAAGATGTTACAGCATCTAAAGTTACGTGAAAGGAACCCCAGCCCTGGTCTTCATCTGGAGACCATTAAGTAGTGCATGACCCAAGATTTCCTTATTTGTATGAGTTCAGTTGCTCCTCTGCTACTGGTAGGTATTTAAATATGGCTACTCAACAAAGTAGGAGCCATTTGATGAATGAAGTTTTGCAGCAATAGCTCCAGTGGTCCATCTTACCAAATTTAAGTAGAGCTGTTGAAAGGTGAGAAAGTACTTGTGCTGTAAACATGGGAACATACTACTAAATGACATGCCCACCCACTTCTTGGTCTCCTTCCACTGCCAAAGCAGTAAAAAGGGACCTTAGTGTAAGTGTGAATCCAGCTCTTGGAATGTTTTTCCATTTCCTCGTATTTACGTTAATGAGCACTGACACTACAGACTCACATTCCCAGCTCAGTACTTCATCAGACTGACCAGCAACAAAACCAAGGAGATGAGACTAAACAGATGATTTGATGAGGTTTTTATTATTATTATTTTATTCCTCCAGGCTATGGAAAGAAAAGAAGAGAGAGGTCACACCTCTGATTTCAAAAAGATAATAGCTAAGTTCAGAGACAGGTTTAAAGGAAAAAAAACCCAAGAAATACAAGGAAAATTATTGTCTGCACACTAATTTAATACTATTAATTGGCAATGTTTTCCACTTGGTAAAATGTTCCTCCTGAAAAAGGTCAGCTTGCCTGGATAAAGTCTTAGTGCCTGACAGAAGATTGCTTTACCTTAAGTTTAACCAGGAATAAAAAGATGGTGTAAAAGCCTTTCTTCTCCTAAAGGGTGACTTTTCATGAGTCCTTTGCACACATGCAGATGACTACGTAAGGTGGGCAGTAAATGAGAAGCAACTCCTTTTGGCCCATAGTGGGGTTTCATTGCATCCCCTGTGTCCCCACCCCACCCCCTCTCCACACACACTACTACATCCCAAAACCGTAGCACCAGTGACAGGGAAGGGCTGTGAATAGTTTTTCTATAGGTTTATATATATGTGTAGGAATGTATCCACGTGCTGAATCAGTCCTGATTACTGGGGGAGGAAGGTTGTCATGGGAGAGGTGTTGGGAGGATGGTGTTTGGCCCTGGGCTAGGTCTATCTCTGGACCGAACCGGCATATCTTCTTTGAAGTCAAAGGGCTGCTGTGGATATTTGCAAATACTCCTGCACCTGACTGGGAACAGTTTTTACTTTCAGCTTGGTCTCTTGTGAAAGTGGTTTCTTTGGTGCTTGTGAAGCTCTGTTTGCTGCAGGTCCTCAAATGCAGAGTGTTCATTTTTAACTCAAGGTCAAACCAAAAGCTTTGGTCCAGCTCTGACCCTCAAGAAGAGCTACCATGTACGTGTCAATGAAGACGGTTTGCGAGAAAGTATGACAGAGGAGCAGGTGAGATTTAACTTGACTCCTGGGCTGAGCATTTTCTGACATAAAATCATCCTGTATTTCAGAACATTCCAGGTCTTTGAATAAAGTAGAAAACATCACAGTGGGGAAAAGTATTCCAAGATTTAACACACTACAGGACCTCTTCTTTCCTTATGCCTGCTTAACACATACATGCATATATTTTTATTTATATATATATATATATATACACACAATTCATTTTCCCTTCTCATACTCAACCTCAGATCCAAGAAGTTCTTAACTGCAAAAAAAATGAGCATTAAGAGGAGCTGTGTCCATTCCACCCCAGTACTGAAATGGGAGGCTTTGGTTACATCCATATTAATAAATCGAACAGGGATTGGGCCTGGTGCTGGAGTCTGTATCTTTCTGGACCTAATAACAAAGCAGGTGCATTCTTCTCTTTCCAAACTGTCTGTCATTATAAAAGAACTGGATACAGTTAGATCCAGGCTTTTCCTGGCTCTCCCACAGATGTACGTGTAATTCTTCAGCACATGTTGTGGTTTTTTAAATATAATTCACTTTTTTTCATGGGGATTAGTGCTAACAAGGGCCTACTGCTTGTTTCTCCTTCTGCTTTATGAGGTTGCATTTTCCAGCTGAAAAAGTAATGACACTTCCTCTTGACATCTGGTGACCCACCATACCTTTCACAGAACCAGCCAGCCAAACAGCTTGGAGCAGTAATTTAAAGTTATTCTTTTTACCTGTTTTTGCATCATTTCTCACCCTGAATATGAATGGCAGAAGTGCAACTTAGTAAGTGCTACTCAGATCCTGGGGCCATACATTGGGGATGCAGTGTCTTTGAGATCCTCTGTAGAAGTGTTTGGACTCCCGTGGTTCTTGATTTGAGTAAAAGGACCAAAATGGAGATTTCTTTGTGACCAAAATAATGCCCCTCCTTACTATTGAAAATACATCATACAGCACATACTTGCAGGGGATGAGGATGGTTGCCAGAATCAGGACTGATTTCACAGAGGCTTTCACAGGGGCCAAAATACAGTGGAGGAACAGGTCATGATGAATGCCTCTGAAAGTGGAAAACAAATTTGTACTTCAGTTTTAAAAAAACTGAAGGATTACCCACAGCACAGCAGGAGAAAAATAATGCTACTGGAACTGCATTTTGAGAATCGTCAGTTTTTTTTACTGGGTGTACAATACAGCACCCCTAAACTCATGCATATGCCCTTAGAAAATGTACCCCTTAGGGATCATAAGACCAAACTTGCAAGTTGCTCTAGGGAACCATATTTTCACATTTAGTCAGAAAAACTAATTTTGCTAATGTGAAATGCTGCATTTTCTTTTTTTTTCAGTACAGCCAAACCTACAGCAAGTTTAACCTGAGAAAGTGATAGACATTAGCTGCTGTGTATCCTGGCATGTTCCATACAAGTTTCACCTTGATTTGCATATGTCTACACAGCTTTTCTCCACAAAAGACAGCTCAGCTAAGCTGCTTCAGAAATGAACAGTTCTCCCTTACAATAACATATCTAGACTGAACAGTTAGGGGACAATCCTGGAGAATGTGCAAGTTACATCACTTGCATCATCTATGGAGTCTAGGGCAGGATGTCTTTTATCCTTATATAAACCTTTAAAAGCGCCCATTTTTATGAACAGGGGCTATGATGACCAGACTTACTGTACATGTCTGTACTGTAGATGTCCAAAATATATATCCCATGTGTGATCGATGACACTGGCTGCTCTGTGGAGGCTGGATATAACATGCTGCCCTTCCACTTCCTAATGGTACAGTGTGAGGATCACTTCAAATGCCCATATGGGATGGACACTTGATAATACCATGGAAAGAAGCAGATATGCAACAGATATTAGATGTGCTATTTAAGGGAGCAACCATGACACAGAACATAAATTTTTTAAAAAGTATTAAAAGATTGCTTCCTCAGCCTAAATAACTACAGGCTTCATCTGCTCAAAGTTAACTAAAGTTTAGCTGAGTATGAACTAATTGCCATAGACTGCCTTTATAATCAATGTAGAGAAACTGGCTCCAATGAAGCATGAGACCAATGCCTATGCAAACTAAAATAGGATAGCCTGGATCACCATGAGTATGCAGACTGTTAGACTCTGCTTGCTACTCAGAACAGACTCTTCCACTATGCACTCAGCTTTGCCAGTGGAATATGTTCTAAAAGCCAAGAGCTGCATTAGCAGATGCTTGCACTGGGGGGTTTCTTACGCTCCGAGTGCAACCCCTTAAGAGATGAAACCACAGGACTAGATTCAATTCATTTTTGATGCTTAGCTATTTTAAGGGGAAGCCCTTTTCTACCCTAGGATATCAAAGCATTTCAAAAAGTGGCTTAGTATTATTGTGCTGCTTAGGTGACTCACCAGCAGTCATGGTTTCCAACGCACATGTAACCCAGAAAAGCTTACGCTACAGCCAGGCGTAGGGCAGCGGGACATGTTTCAGGCTCGCAAGCTGTATTAGGTGCAGAAGTGAGAGCAGAACCCTGACATTCTTCATGCAACGCTTCTACCTTAACCACACGTGCTTTTCCCTCTCCATACATCATCCTGATGCTCCTAGGAAGGACATTAATCATTTTGTATCTCATTTTTCCACTGGGGGTGAGTCAAGCATCGATGACTGAAGTGACTTAGACACGTTCTTAGGACAGTGCCAAGAGGAGAAAGCAGCTCTCATAGGGCTTAGAGGCAGGAGTTAGACACCAACTTGTGCAAACCAGAGATTCACTAAGGCCCATGATGCAATGGAAAGTGTTCTGCCATTGCAGAAAGTAGGGAAGGTCAGAAACATTTTATTTATTGGGGAGAAATTTTTCTATCAAACATTCCCTCTAGCTCTGTCCCAGTCCTTAAAAAATACCTACCAGGATATTCAGCGGTGAGCCTGGTAAGTATAGCTGATTGCTCCACTGCATGCTAAAAATCGTAGACTCTAAATACTGATTTTATAGCACAGCACAATTTTCCTCACTCTTGACCCTGTACTAACCTTTCAGTGTTTCACAAGGGATAATTATCCATATCATTCTTCCCTGTACCTAAGGGAGTAGTGAAATTATCACCTCTTCTTTGCTAACACATCCTCCTGCTCCTCATATATCCATTCTGCAAGTGGTTAACATAATTAAGTTACACTCAGAGCAATCGTTCCCAACATGTTCTTAGCCTGAAGTGTGCCGCTTCTGTTTCAGACCTGCAGAAGGGTTCGCCTGCCTCTAAAGCTTGTCTGCTCTCTTAGCTCTGTCACTGACTTAAAGAAAGATTATTGAAAGACTGTATCCATACAGATCTTTCCTAGCTAAATTAATCAACTTCCATCTGAAAGGGGATGGAGTTCAAGCTCTTCTTGAACCTCTAGCAACTGCCTGTTGAGGAAAGTAAATTGTGGTGGCCTTGCTTCACTGGATGCTCTGGAGTAGTGTGACCAGCTGTTATAAAGACAGGAAATATTTTTCTCCCTCAGTTTCATGGTAAGGTACAAGGAATCCCTGACTTTTTTTTTGGAGGAAGAGTGACTGTTAATTGTTTCCAGAGCAAGACATATTTTTGGAACAGGCCCTGGAATTATCCAGCAAGGTACAGCAGCATATATGCAAAGAGCAGAGCTCCTTGGGACATTCATAAATGTTTCCTGAGGACACTAGTTATTGGCATAGTTTCTAGAAGTCATGTCTTCTGCATTCAGCAGACCAGTATGCAACAAGCTCTGTAAGATAGGGAATGGCTTTGAGATCCCTCTCTTGGAAGCAGACATGGTCTGCTTGGTCATGACACTTGAGATTTGGCAATCTGATATAAAAGCATTAAATTATAAATACTGGCTGGGTGCAGACCCAGTGCAGAACTGCTCTTCTCCTGCATGATGTAGTGAAACAGCATCTTTTCTGTGATCTTTTCACCAGGGTGTGCAGATACCAGCTATGACCAGACTCTGTCCAGAATGAGATGTCCAGGACTTATATGTCTGCTTTGCCTTAGGCCAAGGGAGCTGATTTCTGACATCACCGTATGAAAAGAAAATAGGCAAGTTGCTCTGGAGGTCCGCAGACTGTATGTGGATTAGTAAACTCCAGCTTCCATTGCAGTTGGTGGAGAAAAATCAGCACTGCCAGGGAGGGATCATCCCCCTGTACTCGGCACTGGTGAGGCCGCACCTTGAGCACTGTGTTCAGTTTTGGGCCCCTCACTACAGGAAAGACATTGAGGTGCTGGAGCGTGTCCAGAGAAGGGCAACGAAGCTGGTGAGGGGCCTGGAGCACAAGTCTGATGAGGGGCGGCTGAGGGAACCGGGGTTGTTTAGCCTGGAGAAAAGGAGGCTGAGGGGAGACCTTATCGCTCTCTACAACTACCTGAAAGGAGGTGGTAGGGAGGTGGGTGCTGGTCTCTTCTGTCAAGTAACTAGTGATAGGACGAGAGGAAATGGCCTCAAGTTGCGGCAGGGGAGGTTGAGATTGGCTATTAGGAAAAATTTCTTGACTGAAAGGGTTGTCAGGCATTGGAACAGGCTGCCAAGGGAAGTGGTTGAGTCACCATCCATGCAGGTATTCAAAAAGCACGTAGACAAGGCACTTCATGACATGGTTTAGTGGGCATGGTTGATAGTTGGACTGGATGATCTTAAAGGTCTTTTCCAACCTAAATGACTCTATGATTCTATGGTTCATCATTAAGATTAGATGGCAAAAATCCTTTGGGACTTCCAGTGATGTTTGTCTCCACTGGTGGCACAGCAACCCAACACCTTAGACCATGAGTTCTCTAGAGGCCTCCAGGAAAACAAAAGAGCATGTGGGCTTCCCACTCTCCCAGTTAGGCTGGGGTGTCCCTTCTGGAGCTGGACCTTGAAGATATTTTAGAGCCTCTATTCCCCATCTCCATGTGCAGAGACACCTACATTTTGTATAGCAGAGCAAAGTAGGCCTGCAGGGTCACCCATTTTGGTAACCATGAGCCACTAGGTCAAGTCTGTCCATTTGATTCAGTTTAGCCCTTAACTGGCAGCAAATTGCCCCTTTGCCTTCTCCATTCAACAGTGACCTCCAAGGGAATAATTAGATATTTGATAGGTTGAACCATTTCTATCTCCATTGATATGAGCTTAAGTTTAGCATTTGTCTAATTTAAACAGCTCCGAGCCTTATTTCCTAGGACAACATAATCATCAAACAATGGGATAAGACTGTGCTCCACCTCTCTTGCAGAAGGATCCAAATCCATCTGTGCTGGGACAGTGTATAGACAGGGATCCAGGACTCAGAGGGCCAGGAAGAGGGTAAGTGAAAAGGAAACTGATGTTGCAGTGCGTGACAGAGGACACCTGGGTGCCAGACCTTGCTCCCAGTGCTGTTCTGCACATGATGCTATGTCTCTTTGATGCAAAAAGACCTCAGCAGACATCAGAACCCAGCTGTTGGAAACCTGGCCCTTTCCTCCTGTGGGTGGACAAGAGGGAGGAGTGTGTGGCACCACTCTCGAAATCTTGTCTGTTCACACAGAAATTAGTCTCAGCTTGAAATTTCTTTCAAAAGAAATGAAAAGCAGAAGAGGGAGAAATTGCTCATATGCCATAGGGTGAGGGAAGGAGGGAGAAGAAGAAAGCATAAAAAACGTAAAAAAAAGGAAAACTTGACTCAGAGAAATAACAGATTCTATATATTTTCCTTCCTGGCGGCTTGGATGTAATGGTAAGTTCATTGCCTCTGTTCCCTGCATGGGGACTGGTGTCTCTTCCAAGGCAATCACAGGTGCTTTTCCCCCTTGCATGGCCCAGACCCACATCAACCATAGCCAGGCCAAATTCCTTTTTCCTCTATCACTCCTCTGCTTCCCTGGTGGGTCAGGGATGTGTTTTCAGGAGACAAGAGCTGCAGACACACACGCACGCACTCAGCTGCCCTTTTGCTCTGACAGACCGTTTCCACTGTCTTGTGGAAATCTGACCTGCCCGCCAAGAACAATAACAAGGCGGACATGGGAAGGTCCTAGCCGACTACAGCATGAGAAAACGCTGCCTGCATTCAGAGAGCGAATATCTAGCATCCTTTTCCTCCTCTAGCTTGGGTACTTTCATCTCCATGCAAATTTTATGTCTCAGATTGAGGTATGGGATTTTCATACTGCTTTCTCCAGTAGGTTTATCACAGCTGCCCTCAAATCGTACAGAGAAAGAAAACTTGGATGTCAGTGAGCACAAGCTTCAGATTTCACGTGAAATAAAGGATGCAGACAAACATTTATCCAACCAAGGGGTGCTGAAAGAGATAGAAGGGCATCTCATGCCCTCCTATCTAACACTGGCCTGTTCAAGTGTCCTTGTAGGACACCTATATCCAACCTCCCCGCTCAATTTAGAATAAAACTCAATCTGCCCCATCACACTGTACTCACTGAATAATTTTAACCAGGGTCAGAGTTGTTCAAAATGAAATTGTGCTTTTCTGTATGAATCCTGTTCCCTGGAGTGGCTGTGATTTGTTGGGTCTATTTTTGTTAATCCCTACATCTCTCCCAACTCCCTTCCCATCACAGGAGGGAAACTGGTCTGCAGATGGCTTTTGCCATGGGAGCATATATTTGTCTGCCACATCACAGTGCAAAATAGCTGTCATCACTTTGGAGAAAGGCTAAGGCAGCTGGGAATGAGATTTCTGTTGAGGGGACCAGCAAAAAGGGTGTGGGGGGTGTGAATTTCTATTTTTTTAAGTTATGTAAGTGATATGTACAAATATGTGAAGCAGTCAAGCTGGCCTACAAAACTGCAGTCTTAGTAACAACTCTGCCAGAAATTGGTCTAGGGTGTTGGCCATGTAACCAATCCCAAGGCTACAAGACATGGAGCATCTTCCCTTTTCTGCTGGTGTCTTTGCACAGCATTGAACATGGAAAAAGTCCAATTTCAATGGGGATCCTCTATGAATTACCAAGAAGAAAAGTATGAAAGTCCTGGATATATAAACTGTTTGCTACTGTACCATGTGGTAAAAAAAAGGGACCACTGTCAGTCAGTTGTACCTGCCCTTGCTATTGCAATTTCAGGCTATTGCTATGATCCTTCATGATTGTGTTTTCAAGAATGAACATTCAAAAGCTCACAGCTGCAGAAATGGGAAAGGAAATTCCCCCTGCAATGCCTGTAGAACTCATGGCATACCCTCCTCTCTGCCATGAACTGACACAACTCACTAATCCCATAGAAAACTAACCCTGAAAAAAAAAGAGGTCAGGCAGACCTTTTTTTCTGTGTCAGTGTACCAAATTTATCCACAGAAGGATCCAATGTGAGCCCAGGGGAGGACGTGGTTGAGAGAAGGACCTCTTGCTTTTGGTGGCAATAAATCATTAAATTATTTCAGCTGCTCAGGAAACGACAGCCACAGAGCTTTTATAGCCAGCTAACCCATGCTTCGTCTACTGATCAACCTACATGTGCCATTCATCTGCAAGTGCCATTGATCTCGATGTCTATAATTTACCATCTTTAACTATACAAATCCTTTTACAGATCACTGGATCCATAAGTCACTACAACATGTGCTAAAAGCTCTGTTAAGTTGAAGACAGAAATGGGTTTATGCATTGCTTTTCCTGTCACTACTTTTTGATTATTACTAGTAGCTCAGCAAGATGTTTTTTGCCATTTCTTGGGATATAATAATGGAAGAAACTCTCTTTGTCCTGAAAGAAGACACAGTCATTGGTTCCCAGTGACTATTTGGAGGAAAGTGCATAAAAATAAGGAATTCCCAATTATATCATACAAAAGTTACTTCTGTTTCAGAATCTCCAAGTGACACCACGATGGTGGTTCCCAGATTTAACTGAATTTTTAACATAAATCTTTCTGCTTTATTTTCTGTGTGGCTTTCCTACAAAATTGCACACTGATTTTTAAAATCAGTTTCTTAAAATCTGGTTTTGCCCACATTAATTTGAGTCAGAAAAGGAGAGTTTGCTAAGCAAATGAATCTCAATAAAACATCTCTATAAAGCATCTACATAGAAAAATATACTGATCCCTGTGAAAGACAAAATTATTCAGCCTGCTTTAAGCAGTAAATTGAGCTCTAATCTTGGAATTTTAAACCTAGCATAAAGGACAAAACCAACACCTTGTTTTTTCTTCAAGGAAAAATCAACTCAACCTATACCATTTCTGAGAGATGTTTGTCTAATCTGTTCTTTAAAAACTCGGTGAAGGAGACTCCAAACCATTTTTAAGAAATCAGTTGCAAGACTTCATTCTTCTTGGAGACCTTTTGTTTGAGGGTTGGGTTAGGGTTTTTGGGGGGGGCTAGGGGGGTGCTTTGTGTTGAGTTTTTTTTTCCCCAAGTAGCCTGTATCTTTCTTACTTTAATTTCATGACTTTTTATCCTCAGTGTGATAGAAATAGAGAACAGTTTGTTCAGTTTCTTCCTGAATGTATCCTTCCATTCTGAATTATAAACACCACAGATTCAGAAAATGACAAGAAAAAATGGAAGTAGGAGGAGCAACGCTGCAGACTTTTGTAAAAGTTTCACAGCTGGTAGGCATTTTTCCTACAGATGCTTCACACCCACATATAGAATCACAGAATGGTTTGGGTTGGAAGGGACCTCAAAGACCATGTAGTTCCAACCCCCCCTGCCATGGACAGGGACACTTTCCACCAGACCAGGTTGCTCAAAGCCCCATCCAGCCTGGCCTTGAACACTTCCAGGGATGGGGCATCCACAGCCTCTCTGGGGAACCTGTTCCAGTGCCTCACCACCATCACAGTAAAGAACTTCCTTACATCTAATCTAAATCTACCCTCTGCCAGTTTAAAGCCATCACCACTTGTCCTATCACTACATGCCCTTGCAAAAAGTCCCTCTCCAGCTTTCTTGCAGGCCCCCTTTAGGTACTGGAAAGCTGCTCTAAGGTCTCCCCGGAGCCTTCTCTTCATCAGGCTGAACAACCCCAACTCTCTCAGCCTGTACTCATAGGAGAGGTGCTCCAGCCCTCTGATATCTTTATGGCCTCCTCTGGACCTGTTCCAACAGGCCCCTGTTTTTCTTATACTCTGGGGCCCAGACCTGGACACAGCACTGCAGGTGGGGTCTCACCAGAGCAGAGCAGAGGGGGACAATCCCCTCCCTCGATCTGCTGGTCATGCTGCTTTTGATGCAGCCCAGGATACGGTTGGCTTTCTGGGCTGCGAGTGCACATTGCTGGGTCGTGTCACTGAGATGGCTGCATAAATCAGAAGAATAAATACCACTTGCTTTTTGTCACAGGCACAGTCATCAGTGTCGCAGGGTGACATTTCGTTGGCAAATAGTTCTTCTTAGTGAAAAAAACCCCACATATTTGGCAACACTGAAACAGGTTATGAATTCATATTGTTTTCACCAAACTAGTCATTAAAGTCTGCTAGTAGAAATTAGAAGGAAAGCCAGGTTACTTTGACATTTTTTAACTAAAACTGTTGACAACGTGGAGGTTAATTTCAAAATCAGTTTTTAATTTTGTCATATTTTTGGCTTTTTTAAAAAAAGGGATTCACTTAGAAGTATTCAAATCCAAACACCTTATTTGTGCTGAAATAAAATGCATCATTTCTCTGAAAGAGAATAGACTTCTCCAGATTATCAATAAATTAAAGAGGAGAAGCGTGAGTCACCGACACTTGGCATTTTTTTAATTATTGTTTTTGTATGATTCACAGTCTCAAAGGTGTGAGCTGGTCTTTTTCACAGAAGACAAGTCTGGATGAGGGAAGAAATGCAGTGGTCCCTGGTGCTAATTGTGGCTGGCATCTTCTCCTTTATGGCAGAGGAAAGTGTGTGTACACTCACAGGTATTTGTATGTGTGTGAGTAATTCAATGAGGAAATGAAAGGGAAAAAAAAAAAAAGAAATCTTCCTGGAAGGAGGGCTGGGAAAGCCCTGTGCACTGTATCAAAAGCAACACTCATGTATAATGTCTAAGGACATAAATCTTTTATTATTATAACCAGTCATCATTAAATCAGTCAACAAGATTATATAACAAGGAAATGAATTAGACCCTCTACCAACATTTAAAGTAGAAGCCTGGAAAATTCAACAACATTGAGTGGTCTGAGGCCCCTTTCTTCCTTCTGCTCCACTGCTGAGTCCCACAGGGGGGTCCCCAAAGCCTGCTGTGGGCTGGGAGAGGCAAAGTGCTCACTAGGAGAGCTTTCCTAAGGGCAAACAGGAGGTCTAGTGGGGAACAGAGCAACCGTTGGTCAGAACCATGTGTTTTACCAGTGTGCTGACTTTTCTTGGGACTTGGGATTTCCCAGATTTCAGCAGTACTGACCCACTAGACTCAGGTGAGAGAGACCCTTAAATCTGGACTGCCACAGTGAAAAAAAAAAAAAAAATTGGAAATGGGTGAAACTAGGGTTTTGGTCAGCTCTGGCTTTTTTCTCCACATGTATGCTTGTGTGTATCTCAATCACCTCATCTCTCTCTCCTCCTGCCATGCAAAATGGGACAAGGCCATACCCTGTCACATTTGCTCTATTGAGTCACATTGGCAAAGAGGGACATATATCATCTACAAGAAGGTCTTATAGGCAGGGCTCGGAAATGACATCTCCCCCATTCACATCTTCTGGTCACTGCTCAACTCCACAGCTCTCTCTTGCTTCAGGACTGCAGTTACCAAAGGATCCATTCACCTGCTGGGTTACGGCAGAAAGCAGCACAGGACAGATTTGTGATAGGAGACGTTTTCTTGGATCTCAGGTCTCTATTGATCTGTGAGTGTTAGGAAGCATATCCCAGCTGTATATGGGTGCCCATGCAAGTCATCCCACCTCATGTGCTATTTGATACATTAGGTATGTTGGGCTTTGTCCATACTTGCATTTTTAGCTGTTTTTTTGAGTGATTTAGATATTTTTAAGAGGATCTGGTATAAAGAAAAAGCACGGGACTTAAATATTCATAGCTGCCCAGCATTAGCCAGGCCAACCAAAGCATTGTTTACATCTTATCTTTATTGAGGCTTAGGGATCTGTTAGCTTGTAATCACTAGCTTGTTCTTCTTCATATTTCACATATTCCCATACATCCTCATCTTTTATACTTCCAATGTGCATGTTCTTTACACCACATTTTCTCCAGTTTTCCCCTATTTTTGCCCAGTACCTTTCAAGGATGGTTCCCAGTAAGTGAAGGAATGTGGCTATCATAGAAGAGGATTTCCTCTATGTGAAATCATTGCTATAAAATCTGCAGGTCTGGGAGGCAAGGCTGTCAAGGGAACTGCACCTCCTGATTTTGGTTTTTGACAAAAATTGTGGACAGTTAATATGTTCTGCATCCCTTTCAGCTCAGGGTTAGTGTACGCCAGTTCCCAAGGGCTGCAAAGATACTGGTGAAGGAAATGAGAACTAAAAATCAAAGTAAGTGAAAATAAACCATGTGAAATACAAACCCTACTAAACAGAGAGAGAAAGCATTGTTTGGCAGCTGGGAGAGAAGGAACAGATCAGGGGAAGGAAGGAAGGAGGGAAGAGAGGAAGGAAGGAATGAAGGAAGAGAGGAGGGAAGAGAGGAAGGAAGGAATGAAGAGAGGAAGGAAGAAAGAAAGGAAGGAAGGCAGGCCTCTTTTCCACCCATGTGCTTTCTCTTTCATCATACAAATTGACTTGATTTATAGCTCTGTGAGGCGCTTATTCTGCAGTGTTGGCACCCGAGAAACTATGAGAAGAATGACTTCCACCAGAGACAAATTTAGTTCAGTTTTCTCTAGCACAGCTGAGGAACACGCCCAGGGCAGAGTAGCTGCCTGTGAGCCTTAGTCATTGTGGGTCAAATCGCAGCTGTGGTGTTGGATACACATTTGCACCGCATCCCCAGAAGGCTGCACTATCCACCACATTGGTGGATTAAACTTTCAGATTAAGACATCTGTTTTTATTTGTCCAGGTGAGTGATAGACATTCAGGTCTCTGTGTACACAGTGGAGGTCTAAAGCCTAAGTCAGTTGCTCACAGAGTCATCCAATGCTATTTGAAAGACCTTCGAGTACTGGCATCATCTGCACCAGGCTAGGAGATATGACCAGGAACCTCCAGGAGACTCATGCCCTTTTGCAACACCAGCTGGAGGCAAGGTGCTCAAGCTTTCTCGATGTTTGTATTTAAGCAACTGAATACCACCCCACCCTCACATATCTGCATAGGTGCCCCTATCCATACCTGGTGTTTAGACTCCAATGGATAATGGTCAATACAGTCAGCTAAGACTAGGAAGTGATTTCATTTAACTTCAAGAAGGCATCTGAGTTTGGTCCATTAGACATTTTGCTCACATGTTCACACCTCATTTTGGGTGTCTGATTTTTGTAAACTGAATCCCATCCATGAAATAGCCTACAATATCAGACATCCACTTAGGTCTCAAAAGTGGAAATAGAGGTACAAGAACAGATCAAAAATGCAAAGTTATTAAAAATCAGAAAATATAATAAAAATAATTGTCAGAAGGTTAAATTTCTAAAATTTTCATCTATGACTGTCTCAACACAGCTCATCCATTAGTCGTTTTCCTGACAACAGGTATAGCAATGGTTCACTGAAGCTAATGCAGTGACTTGGAGATGTGGATTCAAGTGCTTGGACTATCATGAACCTCTTCTGTGTCTCAGACCATACCACATACTCCTAACTTGAGCTAGTAGCCTATGTCAAAGACTGTTCCTTCCTCCAGATACATCATCTGAAACCATGAATACATCATACATACTGATACTTATGCTCAATGTTATGGTCTCTCCCATAGTGTCTTGTTTTATGCAGATCAAAATCCTCTAACTGGTTTAGGGGACAGAAGTCTCAGTGGCCTCAGAGGCAAAAGTAATTGTGTCCTATCATTCTAGGAAGTTTGCCGCTCCCATGGGATGTTGTTAAGCATTTGAAGTGCCATGGAGTGATGATGAACTGACAGAGAAATTACTCATGTATGTGAGTTTAAGAGCTAATGTTTAGGGAAAGCTAATGCTAAAGAGTCTCTGGGGACTCAGCAACTAATGGTAGGCTACAACACACCAGTGTTAGCAAGCCAGATGCTTTTGGAAAGTCGTGTAGCAAATTTGGAGCACACCATGCAAGGAGCTCTTAAACCAAGACTTGTGGGAGAACTGTGTCCTTTGGAGGGGCAGCTGGAGGCAAGTAGGGATGCCCTGAGGTACTGGAAGTGGCCCAAGGTACCTATATTTAGGCAGCAGAACCTCTTCATTTGAGAGGCATAAATTTCCTAGGCTCATAAACTGAGAAGTCCATTAGAAGCCATAGCACACCTTGCTCAGCCTCTAGCTGGTCTCTGAGAACAGCTCTCAGAGGTCCTGAGAGGTATGACACAGGTCCTGTGTCATATCTGCTAGCCCTGTGTGATGTTACAGACACCCAGAGGTATCTCAAAGGGCTCTGTATACTTGAGATTTGGCAACCGCATCCAACCTTAAGTTTCTAATTAAAGTATCTAGGTTTTTTTGCATAGCAGAGAAAAGCAATCCATCACCCTTGTCTAAAAACCTTAGAACTGAATATATCAGCCTCTGGATGTACCAGTTTCTCTCCCTTTACATTAACAGCAGCCTAGATAATCAGGGGACAATCCAGTTGCCTAAGCACAGACATCTCATGCCATATAAGATGCCTGGGAGTGTCTGAGAATGCACACATGGCTGGCAGGTACAACTCAGGACCCATGGGAGTTCTAAAACCTTCTGCCACGGCAGATGGAGAGCGGCTGAGTTTGCTAAGGACTGAAATGGGACTAGGCACTTAAGGCTGAATCCCTAGTTTAGACAAATGCATGATTTTGATTTTTAAGCAGCGACAACGAGGTGGAATGAACCCATCCTACAGAGATTAAGCAGTTTTCCTGATCCCCATATTATTACCCCTTCCCTTCCAAACCAGAGCAGCCCGGATACTTCAGTCTGTGCTTAGTCTGCTGCCAGTGATTCATTACACTCACCACCACACCCAATGCAAACGGTGCATCACGTTTCATGGGCTTTCCTGAGGGCTTTACCATTTGGACAACGGCGTCCTTCACTGCCGTAGCACTGGTGCTTTCATTTTGCTGGTGCATGGCAGCCAGGCTGCAGGCTGCCTGCTTACAATGCAATTACACAGCTGTGAGAGGGACTAAAATAAAAAGCCTTCTGGTAGTAGTTTGATTTTTTTCCTTCATTGCAGGCCTAAAATTTAGCACTGTTTTTCATATTAAGCCTGTTTGGGGGTTTTGTTTTTCTGTGTATTCAATCATACAGCAGGTTATGTGCTTACAAGGAGTTCATGTTAAAAGGCCATAAAAATGAAAAATTAGCGTTGTCTTCACAGACCCAATGCAAATAGCAAAAAATAAAAAAAAAAATAAAATAAAGAATGATTTAGCCGCCTGTGTTCTAGCAGAGGATAATTTGGCTTCTTCTTAATGCCTAAGTTATGCATTGATTTGTATCTGAATTTTGCACAGAAGTTATGCAACTCCCTGGATAGTGCTTAAAGCTTAAAGTATGAGGTGGTGACAAATGCTGGAAATGACATAGGAGGAAAAAATGGACTTTGGTACGTGAGCCATCAGGTTGTCCTGAGAGCAATACATTTTGGCAAGAAATGACGCAGACAGGAATGACAGTCTTACATTCTGGTTTAGCTCCCTGTGGAAGTATGTCCCGCATATTGCATATAAAAAGGAGGAGAAGGGAGAAATACAAATTATTGCTGACGTCTACTCAAAAAATGTGAGATCCCAAACTAATTGTGGCCAGATGTTGTAGTACAGAATAAGAAGGAAAATCTATTTTATTCTCACTGAAGGTAGCAAAGCATGTAAGAGTTTCACATCAGCTGTAGCTGAGTGGGAAAACTAAGTTTTTTCCAGAAACTGTGGAATAATTTGAATGAAGACATGGTCTTTTGAAGTCTAGTCCTGCTAAAGGACTCAAGGTTCTTGACATGAATAAATTAAGTATATATTAACTTAACTTTCCAGGAATCACAAGATGAAAGTTGACCATTTTAGGATGGGGGGTTGGGGTTTTGGGGGTTTTTTCCTTTTTAAGTTGGTAGACACTTTTTCATGGAAATCAAGTTTTGTTTGTTTGTTTATTAAAGAAAAAATATCTTAATTTCAGTGACTTTTCCTTAGGTAAGAGAAGCATACTCATCACTTTTAAAAGTCTCGTCTACAGGGGTACAAAAGTTGGCAATAACCCATAACTGTAAACAAACTGGCTTTCAAATGGCTTGTTCACAACATCATCTAGGTTTGGTCTATTCCTCCCTGCTTCTCAAGCACAATTTTTAAGCTACTTGGACATGTATACTGCTACTGTGAACCTTGTATCAGGACCCAGGCCAGACAGCTTAGAGAAAGTTTGTATTGCTGCAACCAGTGTAATACAGATATAACCTACCATCAACACACTGAGGCAGAGACTCATCCAAGACCATGGCAATTTCAACAACCAATGACCAGTATCAAGCCATTTAGGCTCCCAAATCACTTACACTCCATCCATAAAATATCACCCCATCAGCATTGTTTTTATATGGTAGCAGATTCTTAAATCTCCTGTACAGACTACCCACATGAGAGGGTCAAAAGCCCACTCTCCCAGGTCTAAGTCACAATGTTATCCTACCCCTCCAAAACCACTATCAGAAGAGTCTTTTTCCACACATTCAGTCAGCAGTGCTACCATCTCCACTTAATTCTCAATATACCCCATCTCAATGGCTGTTTTATGTCTCAGCAGCAGAGATTGGCAGCTGTATTTCAGTACAGACTCTATACTGAGACACTTGTGTTAGTAGAATAGGGCACATACTAAGTATAATCCCATGACTATCTATTTCTGTATTCATATCCGTAAAGTTTTTTCTACTTATGTATCTGTTCACACATTCAGCTATAACACCGAAGAATCGAGCTAAAATAAGAACCTGGTTCTATACAGCTCGAATGGCACTCCAGTGTTAATGACATAGGTCAAAGTGTGTACTGGTGAAGCCTTTCTAGGATCACGATCAAGGTTTACAGAGACTAAGACCAATCAGAGTTTCCGTCAGTGTGAAAGTAAAGTTTCATTCTAAACCAGCTTTCTTCCAGTGCCCTTTCTACTCTTATGATGTTTCGATTAATAAGGAAAGGTTATTGAGGGAAAGAGAGATAAGAATGACTCAAAATTCATCTAAGATAAGAGAGTTCAGAAGATCACAAACATTGATTTAGCACTTGGTTCCATCTTTTCCTTACCTAGCCTTTTTAATGTAATTCCCTTCCAACAAAGTATCATAAAACAATAATGTTTAGGTGTGGAACACTGGCAAAGTAAAGCAATCATTTCCATAAAATGCTGCAGACAGCCTAACAAAAGAAGCTTCTGGAGGCAACGTCCAATAGCTTCCAGGTTCCAGCGATGTTAAAAAGCCTAGCTGCATTTGTAGTTTTCTGCAGCTCCGGGACAAACCTGTCATCATAGCAAAACCACCCCGAACATTTGAGATGGAGTCACTCTTGCTGAACTGGTAGGATTTGGCTCCAAAACACCTATTACAAGCTAAAATGGAACAAGGACCATCTTCTAGACTTGAAGGCAGCTGGCAGAGAACAGCTCCCATCCAAACAGCCAACCTTTGCTACTGCTCAGAGGTAGTCATTGCACCCAGGTTATCTGTTGAGTATGATCACTGGCCCCTGCTACCTCTGGGACCGTGTCCAGAAATCGTAACAATAATGAATCTCAAAAAATTTTTAAGTCTGAATAACCCAGGCCTACTCGCAGGCAGTATTGAGTGTATAGTAGCCTGGTCATAGCCTGGGCAAAAAGCATCTGTGGTGTGTTCCTCTCATAGCAGACTATTGAAACTCAGCCTTATCTGTAAGCGGTATCACAAGCAGGTGCCATGGAAGTGTGTGCTTAAGCGTACTGGAGATCTATAACCTCCCATTCACACTGCTAGATATGGCAAGTGCACTCCCAGTTAAATGGTGCAGGCTTTTTGTAAAGATGTGAAGCAAGGACTAGCTTTCTGTTTGCCAGGCATTTCGAATTTCATGTTTCCTGTTCAATGATCTGCCTTTCAGAAGACAATTTTACAGGGCTTTTGGCTACTGACCCCTGTACTGTCATTTCAGAAAAGTAACGCTGATATGTAAATCAGATAGACCATCTCTTTTACGTACTGAATGCTATCATTTGACTTCAGTAAGTACTTAATTTCTAGGAGCACAAGATGAATGCTGATCTTGAAAATCCTTTTTTCTTTAACATCCCTGGCCAGATTTTTCAAATCTTAGCAATAACATCTCACTAAAGCTGCGACTTAAGACGAATCAAAGCTCCACACTATTTCAGACTCCCCTGCAAAAAGGATGGAAGATCATATCTCATGAAACAGGTAAGAGTGAGACAAACAAAAAAATTACAGAATAAAACGGGACACATTCTTAATGGGGGAAAATCAATATTTTATCATTGACTAGACTTAAAACAAACCTATTTTAGTGATGAGCATTTCCCCAAACATTTCAGAGCATAATCTAGAATTCCCTGTATTCAGCAGAAGGGCCAGATTTGATGCGCTATTCACCCTGATGGTCCGGGGTGGTCGGTAGATCTGGCTGCTATTCTCTGAGATTTCCACAAATTTCATAGAAGACTGCCGAATTTTCATTTTTCTTCCTGAGTTTCACCTCCCTGTTTGTGAAACCAGGCCAGTAGCCCAGCCTTGTCTCAGCAGATGTTATGAAGGTAAAGCTTACTGAAGGCTGGTGGTGCTTGGACATTCATATACAGCAATGTTCTTGGTAGGTAAGTTGCAGGACTGGGCCTTCAC
>VYZV01010577.1:0-18545 GCA_013401275.1 Pandion haliaetus
ACAAGGCTGCTTTTCTGCAGTGACCGCTAACTTCTGTTTATAGCCCTAGGGCCTCTCGTATGATGTGGTGTTTGTACTTTCAAGGACACTGTTATCATGCTGTACTTTTATCTATCACTTTTTCTTCCTAGGATCATAGATACCTCACTCTGCACAAAACAATTATCTGTAGTTACTATCTACTAGTTACAAAAATATGTAGATATTATTATAACAATAGGTGTTCAACCACATAATTGCACAAAACTAAGCAAAAGCTGATACAAGTTAGACAGCTGTTACTTGGTTGTTAAAAAATCTGTGGTTGTCTGGAAAACCTGACAAAGTCTAACAAGTCCTGAGGCCTTGCACTGTTGAGCTAATACAAAGTTTCTGGGCCTGTTTCTAGAGACTGCAATACCTTATTTACAGGGCTATGTGCTCTATAAATTGAACAATTTTGGAGTCCTCATTCCTATCTTTTTTCTATCATTGATGCTGTGATTCTCTAATTTGCTACCACCTATTCTTTTTTCTGCATTATTTTCTTGCCCAACATTGATATAGCATTCTTTTCTTTTCCTAGATTCTGATTATTATCTCCTTTCTTGATTATTGTCTTTCCTCTGCTGGCAGGGCATCCCATTTTTTGTTTTCTTCTCCATATTTAATCATAATATATTTAATTACTAATGAACTCTGAGTACTAATTGGAAACTATTGCTTAAAAAGAAATTACAATAAATTATTCCTTCAGCCTGCAGTGTTTTGGTTTTTTGTTGTTGTTTTTAATATATTCCCGTCAGGAAAACATGAATCTACATTAGTAATCATCTAACAGTATATTGCACTTATTATAAATAGCAGTTATTAAAATGTACTGAACCATGACATGAATTTCTATTTGTAAAACTATAGCTATTGCCTGTTTTAGAACTTTAAAAAGGCTGTAAATACCTGACACTTTTCTTTTTTAATCTCAATTTGCAGATGATGGTGGAAGTATGAAGCATGGGACAAAAATTACTAACAAAAATCTTTCCATGTTCTTTGGTCATTTTCAGGAGAAAAATAAAAAATATTAGATAAGAATGTTTACAGAATTGGAATCACTGATTTACTAACACCACACTTTAATTCTTGGAAATACAACTCGCAATGCTTCAGCTTTGAAGATTAATGCATAGCTTGGAGCACCACAGCAGTTCATATAGCAGTTGTTATGAAGCCTTCTTTATTGTGTCAATAGGGTAGAAAAGATTAAAACAATAAAAAAAGTGATGATTCTGGATTCTTCCATTCTTCTTATAGCTCAGTTAATACAGCTTAGTTACCTTTGAAGTTTTTAATATTCCAAAATCATCCTTAGTTATGCTTTATTATAAACAGGAAGGAAAGGTTTGTGAAGGGGACCCTATGAAATATTACCACTATCTTGAGGCAATTGCAAACAACAGACAATAACAAGTAAGAGTCTATGTCTTTCTTAGAACTCATACTAAGGAGTATTATCAGTGTTTTTGTGACTAGCTTTCTGTATAATGGCATTGCTGCTCCAAGTACCTGTAGCCTATTGCTATAAATAATGATGGGCCATCAAACAAATGCAACCAAGTAGCTTGACGAAGGTATAATGTCTTTGGGCTATTTTAGCTATTTAAGTTTATTTTTTTGGGAAAAAAAAAAAGGTATGACTGAGAAAAGGAAAGGGAATTAGGATTTGGTGTGTCTGCTGAAGACTTACAGAGAAGTTTTATTGTTCAGGCTGTGAATTAGTCCCTGGTCATAAAACCCAGGTCATATAACATTGCTGTATATGAGAGCGCCTTTTGATGCTATTTGTTTGCCTATGGACATTTTTATGGTATTAGCTAACTTAGTATCTGAGCATTTAACACAAAGCAATGTGAAATAAAGTTCTGTTTGTGTTTCTATTTTACATAGCAAAAACTGAGCAATGAAAAATAATGAAGATACTTATTTTTCATTTTTAAAGTTTCCCCCACTAAAAAAGAATTACCATTTGCGCAGTTTGCCACCATGGTCTCAATGCACTGACGCTCTAAAACATCAGATGAAGGTAATGTTTATCATACTCACTCATCCTCCCAGGTAACCGGGCTAACTGTGAATGTGGGATAAGCATGATGGCATGATGTGGCAGAGTGGGTTTCTAGAATTGCATGGTTAACCATCATTCCTTACCAATTTCTGTATCATGAGTATGCCAGGAAGTGTGAGGGCATAATGTGGCCTTTCAGGGCACATTAAATGTCTCAGTTTTTAGAGAGGATGTGAAGGAGACAATCCAGAATACTGTAGTATTACTGTTGCTATATGTTCCATCTCCCTTTTTCATCATGTTTTTGTTTCTAATTTATTTTCCAAAATTTATTCAATTTTTCTCTATTATTTCCTCCTCACACTTTTCTTTTGTCACTATTGGTAAAATACATCCCAAATTGGCTAGGTCTTGAGGTAAATCTTCCAGAATGTTTTCTGTTAAGTGACCATCTGCAAAACACCAGGAGAACATGGAACTTATAAAGCTAGTTTTTCTTAAAATATAAACTAAAGCAGGTAAATTTTTAAATCTAAACCCTCAGATCTGCTGGTTAAGACAGACTGGAGTTAGGAATATTTGGATACAATCTTTCCTTTTTCTACTCTGTCTTTACAGGATGAGTCTTTGCTCCATTCTTTTTGTCCTTTACAGCATTACAAGACAACAGTTGCACGTCATCAGACTTTGCCTGGTGCCCTCTGAATCCCTGTTCTCCCTGTTACCTTAGGTGCTTTGCTGGTCACCTCCACCCTGCTCTTTTCAGCAGTTTCCCAGCCTCCGTTTGCCCCTGATATCTTCTGGCTGTCCCACTCTCTCATTTTCTATGTGCGCTTCAGAAGTCCCACCCTGAAAAGTTTAGACAGTTGCAGGGAAAGCAAAATTTCATCTTTCCTGAAGTTTCTATCTGACTGAAATTACAGCAGCCAGGAAAGACAAATAAGCAGCTTTCTCAGTTTGCTGTGCAACCACTGCTTTTTAAAGAAATACAGTATAACATGGTAAGCAAACAAACCAAGGCAAAACAAAAAAACAGTCATGGCCATATTTCATCTGACCTTTTTGAGACATTCTTATTCTACTATGTTAGTGATACAGATGACTTAAAATTTGGCAAGAAGGAGAAGGCAAACTAGGGCAACAGTCTACTCCAGTGGTCACTTTATCTATCTTTTCACAGCTTCTCCCTAGCACAGTTCCTAAAGCATAATCATCTAAAAAAAGACTGTTCTTTCAGATTCTCACCTCAGCAAAAATCAAGGTTTTACTCAGAACATCTTTTCCTCATTTTAAGTTCCTTGCTCTGCTGCAGTGAACCGGGGAAAAATGGGAAGACATGCTCTTTTTTTCTTGAAAGGGCAATCTTATCAGCATGTTCTCAGCTGCTCATTAAGCAAGGTGCAAAGAATCCTAGAAATGACATGATTTTAAAATTTTTATTCCTAGGATAAGTTGAAGCAATTGAGGAGCAGAGAGAAGCTACGATACATTGCTGGATTTGCTTTGATCAGAAGCTTCTGTCTGTATGTTGTAATAGAATCTAGTGCAGGTTTCAGATGGTAAACAGAATGTCTGGATGATCTGGCTATCACTAGCCGTAGTTGCACTGCAGATTTTGGTTTAACACATTTGTACTGAACCCAAATAAAAAAGTTTTGAATTGTTTACATTTTTTTCTCAACCTGCAATCGCATCAGTCATTATTTTCATGTTTGGTGTAGCTTAAATTATGGCTGAACTAGATAACTTCAGCTACAGGTGAACCTGAACAAGAAGTGGACCAAAAATGTGGAGGCCACATCATAACGTCAAATATTTATTCTTTAAAATATTTTTATGCAGTCATCAGGGGGAGTATGATGCTGGTGGAAGGTTTTTTTTTTTCCTCACTTGAGGATCCGCTTGGATTTGTTCTTTTCCTTTTTACAAGCTTTTTTAACACAGTTCTTGTGTTCTTTCTTCATTAATTCACATTTCCGTGTTACATTCATGTTTTACTATACATGTGTTATTTTACATGTGTTGGATATCTGATCTTTGTTCTTTTTGTGATCCCTAGACCAGTTTTATCCAGCTCAAAAAGTTACAGTCTTTTAACGACCAGTAAATAACCATTTGTGATCATGCTTATAGCCTTGTGGCCTCTGTATTGTTCTGTGCTTTTATTTCCAAAAACTTTGCCAGCATCCTGTGCTTGTACCTTTGGGAACCTTGTTACAATCTCCTATTTTCCTTTAACACTTAACAGCCTGCAAGTTTTTATGTTTGTTTGGTTTGTTTGTTTGTTTGTTTGTTTCTGATAAGACAAGAAATATTTTATTAGCACAGGCTAGTCATGGATATGTCCTTGTTCTGGGGTCTTTGAATAACACACTCAACAGAAATCACGCACTATTAGACACAGAGCTGTGGTGTCTACTTGCCGCAAGGACCTACTGGTATGGTTTCAGATTTGTTCTGCTACAGGCTTTTATTTATGGGACTAAACTACAGCACTTTGCTGGAAGGCTGTGATGTTTGGTTTTGTTTTTCTTGGGGGGTGGGCAGCTCAAAACCTGAAGAGAAAAACAAAGAATATGTGCTTTGTTCAATAGTGTTGCTTGGCTTGTAGATGGTAAGAGTATGCTCTGTGACACTATGTTTACTGTTTCTTCATCTAGTGCCCTAAAGAAAGTCCCTAGCTCCAAAATCAATCTTTCCCTTCCACAAAAAAGAGTTTTTATTTCTTCCCTGCTAAGTACCTGTCTGGTCCTCGAGTGCTTCTCTTCTTCTAATTGAACCCAAAGAAATACCAAAAAACTTTCAGTATCTAGTGCTATGTTTTAGTATATTTTGAACCAGAATGAAGTGACACTACCTACAGAGAAAACGGAGATCTTTAGTATAAGACAAAAAGAAATAAAGAAGTCTGAAAACTTCATGTTCTGCCATTTTATTATTGCAGAATGGATCATTCCCTCCAGCAAATTTCAATGTCATTTCAGCTTTCACCAACTGCACATTTTCTTTTCTAAGAAAAAAATTGTTTTTCATTCACCTCCAAAGATTTTTTTCTACATTAACATTTTAGTTTGAATCAGGACTACATTTTCAGAGCAGCTCTCCCCATTGCTACTATTTATTGTGCTTTGGTTTATTCACAAAGTGGTCTCAGAAAGTACACAAACTAGATTTTTTTTTTTAGATGACATTAATTTGGAAGATATATTTCAGAAACACATGCTCCTACTGCTAATATACTTTCAGTCCATGAACCAGACTAAATTTAAGCTGAAGTAAATCCTGCTGAAGTACGTATACTGCGGACACCAGGACCTCAGCACCAGTTTGCTCCACAGGTCTACTCTTACTGGGCCATGCCAGCTGCCACTGGAGGCACAGCCTGGGGTGTTTGCCCTGAGAAACAGGAATTTCTCAGAAGTGAGAGTTTCAGGAGTCCTGAGTGTACTGCAGGCTTCATACTGGTTTCTCTTGTTCTGAGCCTTCAGTCCAGGAGCTTATCCCAGCCAATGATGCTTGATCACTGTCAGGAACAGGCCATCACCCCCTCCCACCAGCTCCTCAAACAGTCAGCAGTCAGAAAGAGTCAACTTACCCAACCTCAGCCTTTTGATCTAGAACATAACATGCTGAAATAACATACAGTAAATAATTAACAAATAAAGAGAAGAGATACTATCTGTCACAGATGAAGTATTTGTTGGAAATCAAAGTGTCAACTTTGTGATTTGCTTGGCTGAATTATTGGAAATGTTATTGAAAGTGACTTAAAAGTCCTAGCCTCACTTAGGAGTTTTGGATGAGTTGCATATTTTGAGTCAATTGTCAACAGCTGGTGTGCTGTTGACAATTATGTATGTTATGTATGTTTATATACACAGATATTAAAATTTCAAATTATATATGTAACTCTATATAAATTGAAAGCACATGTAATATGTGTATATATGCTTTTAATTTAATGCACAACTCATAAGCTACCAAATCATTTGTATCAAAACCATAAAAATTTTTTCAAACCACTTGTGAACATTTTGTGTTTAACACAGTCTTTCATTTTCACCAGTCTTCCTGTGCAAGGGGAAATAAATGTGGAATGCCAGTGTCCTCACTTAATGCATTTGATATATAGCAGTCTCTACGCTATTATTATATTCCTTATAATATACCAACATTTACACAAAAAAATGTTATCATTACGTGAAAATGAAATTTGTTTGCAATATCCCTGCTATTATCTCCGTAAGTACTGTAACAGAACATATTTGGACTTGTCTCACAATGTCCTTATTTTTTGGGTGATTCAGATTTGGGCATTGCCTTCTTATAACAGATGGCTGAATGGTGATTCAGGGTGATAATTAGTCTTTTGCATTTTCCAGCTAACCTTAGGTAGACACATTCCTCTGAGAGATGATTACACTATGCAGTTTTAAAGACTAGCAGATATTCTCTAAAAGACTTTTGTAATGAACCCTTTATAAACAATAAAATCGTGATTAACTCTGGTATAGTAAACACATGATACCAGCAAGACAGTAATTAACAGCACTGTGGCATTTTAAAGGAGTGATTTACATGTTTTAGCATTCTCTTACTGTGAGGGCTCTTCAAATGGAAATAGGAAATGCTTGCAGAAGTTCAGGGAAAGCTGCTAATGTGGTGGACCTGTGGAATTTGATTTGGGAGTTGGTCATTTATCAGGTGAAGTAGAAGAGAGAAAAAGTAGTAAAAAAGCTAATCATTGTAGATAAAACACAGGGAAATGGGAAACAAAGGCTCAGAAATGTATGTTTGATAGGAGCCGTGACTACATCTGTGCGTGAATGTACATTTCTCTTCATACAAAAAGGAAATTATTGAAATGAAGAAACAATATTTGTGTTTAAATGAGACATTAGTCCAAAAATCTGATGTGCACCTATACCTCATAAAATAAACATATTTTGGAATCATGTCAGAAATAATTAAATGTCAAAGCACAGTGAAGTATCAAAGTGCCCTGACTTAATACACCTTATTTGTGAGGCAATATATATTCCTATTCACACAGAAGTGAGGCTGAAAGAGCTGTAGGGGAAAAAGATCTTCTACTTCTGGAATCCATATTTTGTTTAGCTATATCAAGTACTGGCATTGATGTAACCTCTGCTGTATATTTGTTACCTTTGTATGATGAGAAAGTGACAGGACAAGTAACACACTATGCACAAACTTCACATTATCAAAACCAAATGAGTGCCTGTTTTCTATAAGTTGTTCATTATATTCTATATGTTTCAGTTTTCTGTGACTTTGTGTAACAAAAAGAAAGCTATAAATTCTTATTCGTGAACTTACTTGTAGTCAGGGCTGACTCTTACCTGGGTGACCACGAGGTCCATCCCCAGCAGAGCTTTGTAACTCTCAGTAAAATCTTCCTGAGTCTTACACCTCTCTTTTGCTAAATGCAGGTGGTGTACATGCTAGAGTGAAGCCTGGCACTCTTAGCACAGCAGAATTGGACGTATATATCAAAAGAAGTAGCACACAATGGAAGAGGAGGTATAGTATGTCTGTATGCTAGCCCTCCGTGGAGATTTCCCTGGTTATCCTGAAAGTTGCAGAGACAAGTACGTGGCAATTTGGGCTGAGCATGAAAAGCAAGACAGAGGAGAAAGTTACAAGGCCCTTCACAAGATAATGACCATTTTTTACTGTTTTCCAATGTATACCAGTTAAACATTCTCATCTTGTATTACCTCAATAATGAATAACCTCTGTTGTTGGTTTGTAGAATACTTGTTCTCTTAAACTTGTGTTGTGACAAACATACACAGATGCCTACTGGAAAAGATTCTCTTGTGATCCCAAAGAACTATAAAGCATTAGGGCCACCACTGTTTGTACTTATTGATCCTGTTCTACCTAACAGAAAAAACAAAACTATTACACACTGTTTGAGCAAATGAACCAAGTGCAATATCACTTAGTCAAATTAAATGAGTGAAACCAAACTCACTGAAGCTGCTTTTGAAAACTGAAGGCAGAACTGATTACGTAGTTTCAACTGCCAAAATTCAAATACCTTAAACCACCCTGCATTTGAAACCTGTACAGTTTTTCTCCCCCCAGAATATTATTAATTCTGGGCAGGCAGTATTTTTCTCCATCCATTAAACTTTGAAATTTAAGAAATGTTCCTTTTCATTGGAAGAGTGAAACTAGAACTTTTCAGAAAAAACCATGAAAAATTGGTAAGAAAAAATTCGGGTAAGTGACTCAAAACTGAGTGTCTGTACTACCTCTTTCACCTCCTGTTGGTGATGGTCATTCATTAAACTACAAAAAAGAATGGTTCTGTGATCTAGCAATGTTAAAGGGATAAGATTCAAACTGAATACTGTTTAAAATATTATTTACACAAAAGGGATGATACCAAGAGCAGATAAAATGAAAAAAACCCTACCTCAGTATAGTCACATGTCCAATAATTGGGACATTCACATGGATTGTGGGGTAATTGCTAATCAAGGACCTTGACATTTTATAGAAGAAAAAAATTCATGCCTCATCTCTTTTTTTCCTCCTGTTTTGATGAGAAATTTCAGCTTGGATTCAGAGACTTTTTCAGTAAATCAGCTTTCACAACTGATAGATTTTTACAGTGAAGTTTAGTCTTGATGAACTAACATTTTCTGACTACTACTTTTCCCTCTTTAAAAAAAAATGTCAAATGCTGAAATATTGGAACAGTTCTAACAGCAGTTCTAAGAATGTCTAACCAATTCTAACTATTTAGTCAAAGATTTTTGTTTAGGCTGCAGCAAACTTGTGATATTGGTATGTAGGTAATTATTGCCCAAGGAAAGGGAAGAAAGGTGTAAGTATCTTGATACTCATATCTTTACTGCAGCTATTAATGATTTTCAGTACTGATAAACTCAGATAGGAATGATTCAGTCTGAGAAGGTAAATAGTAATACTCATGTTTTGAGTAATGTTGATATTTGGGAGCATCAAAAATGCTCTTCTTTTTCTACCATTTCCCGTCATACCAGAAAACATTTCTTAAAGAGAATAATGGATGTTGGGAAACTGGTCTAAAATGCATATTTGAGATGAACTCACATTTGGGTTAAGCATACTGGTCAAACGTTATTTTTCAAAGAAAATGAGCATGCGGAGAACTGGTTCTGAGAGGTTAAAGAGGCTGAGCTGGAGGGAATGTATAAATTGGAGATTGATACAGAGCAAAGTGTGATTTGAATCTTTGCTTTATCCTTTCAGCACTGCAGGGAGAGTCAGATAATTGACAATTTCATGGATGGCTTCTAGTCTTGTAATTTTAGCAATTAAATGTCATGTTTATTGTTTGCTTATTAAATATAAGTATTGTGGCTTGTGACTGCAGTCAGTAAAATACTTATTTCCTGGCATGCTTGGACACATTCTGAGGTTATGTCAGCATGAGACTTATTATATACATTGTTCACCACAGGAGGTCATTTTTTAAGGGTAAGAGTCAGAGGTAGTAGCTAATAGGAAAGTATCTGTACGAAAGGAAGGTTATTTCTCTGCAAGAACTATTTTCAGTTTTGTTCTCATCCTGTCTCTCTGTATTTCACAGTATTTATTACATTTCAAGAGAAATCTGGCAAATATTTTAAGCCAACATAAGAATACCTTATCATTCTGTACATAGGCCAGATTCTCAAACCTGGATATTTAAAACTGGGTTTGTAAATCCATATTTAAGCATCACTCTTACAGTAGCCTCATTTTTAAAGGTGCTGAAATCATCCAGAATTTGTCTTTCTGTTTTGAAACAGAGCAGCAACTGCTCACCTGGGTAATCCAGAGGAGGTCACTTTATTTTGTGCTTCTGTAAGTGTATGCAGGATATTTGAAAAGTGAAACAATGCTGTTATAGAGTACCGTATTGCACCAGTGTCTAGGTCTATTTTAATTAATTCCAGAGCAGAAGACTATTGAGACCATCTATGGCTTGGTTTGTTTTTTCCTGAAATGCTCAGAAATTGAAAAAACTTTGCAGTTTAAAAGTTCACAAAGATCATTCCTTTCTACCTTAACTATTTAGTCAGGACTGCAATTATTAATGAATTACAGAAATAGCATAACCTTAGTTACAGTTGCTTTTGTTAAATATGTAGTTGCAGTATATAAGATATAAAAAAAAAAGGATAATCATGTCACAGTTTAGCCAAGTTACAGTAATTCAACACCAGTCTTTTGTTCTAGCCACTGAATTTTACATGATCCAACTGATATGGACTTTATGCTAAATTTTGGGACTTGAAGACACACACTTTGACTTTTTTCCATGATGGGATTCATTCTATCTAATTCTTGGTGGTTTTAGTATGGACATCTAGATGTTAATTAATTATCCTAAAGTCTGCTTCTCTAAAGGATTTGACTTTTTTTCACAGATCTACTTTAGGCTCAGGAAATTCACAGTGTAGAAGTGACTATTTCTTTTCACTGGCTATGGAAGCTGTCAAATGACTAAGTGACAGTCCTTTATTAGAGTGATCATATTTAGCGTCTAGATATGTTTCCTTTTCTAGATTTTTTTCCCAGGATTTCTGGGTATATGGCTGTCATATGACCAGAAATCTCATACTGTGCCTGCGAAGCATGTTTAGCACGTTTATGGATAGCACAAGTCCAATTGCACTTATCTCCACTCCTAATATTCTACAAGCCTGAAGACTGCCAGATTGCTTGATGCAGAGCAGATATCACAGGCAGGAACCTGATACAGCTGTTAGCATGATCAGTTTTTTTCTAAAACTAAAACTACAATGCACTGGACTGGAAGGGACTTTACAGATCATTTAATCTAATCCCTTCTTTGAAAGACATGTATATAGCAATAACACATAATTCCTGGAAAGATCTGGCAATAAAAACCAAAACGCAACACAGAGACAGAATAAAATATTTACAGTTTGACAAACATCATCAATCAGTCAGTAACAGCAATGTACAATAATAGAAGGACGAATACCAAATGCAGAATGGAAACAGAGAGTATCTGTCTACCTCAGATGAAGCACTGTATGTATGAGGCATTGCTGGTCAAAAATTTTGGTTCCTGATACCACTGTAAAATGGTCTGCCGTTGCTCTGATGTTAACCAATGAACATCCATAAAGTATTACTATTAGTCATCTATATTCAAATGTAAAAGGAGAAAGGAAGTACTCCAAAAGAACAACAGCAATGAAAATAAAATTTTGCTATCTATTTACAGTAGGGAAAAAATCAGTTGTTTCTTCAAGCATATTATCTTGGCTTTCCAAAATGCTAAAGACATAATTTTTTAAGTCTAGTGTCTTAGGTTTGTGTGGCAAGGTTTTGGTAGCGGGGGGGCTATAGGGATGCCTTCGGAAAGAAGCTGCTGGAAGCTTCCCCACGTCCGACAGAGCCCATGCCAGCCGGCTCCAAGACGGACCCGCCGCNGGTTCCTGATACCACTGTAAAATGGTCTGCCGTTGCTCTGATGTTAACCAATGAACATCCATAAAGTATTACTATTAGTCATCTATATTCAAATGTAAAAGGAGAAAGGAAGTACTCCAAAAGAACAACAGCAATGAAAATAAAATTTTGCTATCTATTTACAGTAGGGAAAAAATCAGTTGTTTCTTCAAGCATATTATCTTGGCTTTCCAAAATGCTAAAGACATAATTTTTTAAGTCTAGTGTCTTAGGTTTGTGTGGCAAGGTTTTGGTAGCGGGGGGGCTATAGGGATGCCTTCGGAAAGAAGCTGCTGGAAGCTTCCCCACGTCCGACAGAGCCCATGCCAGCCGGCTCCAAGACGGACCCGCCGCTGGCCAAGGCCGAGCCCGTCAGCGCCGGTGGTAGCGCCTCTGGGAGAACGTATTTAAGAAGGGGAAAACACTGCCGGGCCACAGCAGCCGGAGAGCGGCATGAGAATATGGGAGAGAAACAACTCTGCGCAGCCCCGGGTCAGAGCAGAAGGAGGGGAGGAGGTGCTCCAGGCGCCGGAGCAGAGATTCCCCTGCGGCCCGTGGGGAAGGAAGACCACGGTGCGGCAGGCTGTCCCCCTGCAGCCCAGGGAGGTCCACGGGGGAGCAGATATCCACCTGCAGCCTGAGGAGGGCCTCACGCCGGATCAGGGGGATGCCCGAAGGAGTCTGTGACCCCGTGGAGAGCCCGCGCTGGAGCAGGCTCCTGGCAGGACCAGTGGCCCCATGGAGAGAGGAGCCCACGGGCTGGAGCAGGTTTGCTGGCAGGACTTGTGACCCCTCACGCTGGGGCAGTCTGTGCCTGAAGGACTGCTGCCCGTGGAAGGGACCCATCCTGGAGCAGCTGGTGAAGAACCGCAGCCCGTGGGAAGGACCCACATTGGAGAAGTTTGTGGAGGACTGTCTCCTGTAGGAGGGACCCCACCCTGAAGGAAGGGAAGAGTGTGAGGAGGAAGAGCCGCAAAGACAAAGCATTATGAACTGACCACAACCCCTATTCCTTGTCCCACTCTGCGAGGAGGTAGAGAAGTCGGGAGCGAAACTGAACTTGGGAAGAAGGGAGGGGAGGGGGAAAGGTGTTTTTTAGGTTTGTTCTCATTTCTTATTATCCTGCTCTGTTTAATTGTCAATAAATTAATTTCCCCAAGTCTGTTATTTTACTTTTAAAGAGCAGATCCATAAACATTCTTGAATATTCATGAAACAAATAGAATTTTTTTTTTTTTGCAGGAATTCTCTGGAAATACAAAGACCCATCATATACCTATTAGCATCAAAAGGGCTTTGGATCAGGGCAAAGGTGTGGGAACTATACAGTGAATAATATTTATTTTTTGTTTTCTCCAGGCAAAGGTATATATTGTTGTTACTGTGAATGTGTACCACTAAAGAAATTCAAAGAACAGCCTTTTTGAAGTTGATTACAATATATTCTGCTTGCCTATGTCTTTTTATACTATGAGCTGTATCCATTAGGGTAGCACTAGAAGCTTTAATCAAGATCAGTGCCCTCTGATGTCTGTAGTGAGAAACCATTCTTATGCTGAAGAACTAACAATCTGAACAGAGAAATGGAATGGGAAATATAGTGTTATTACTCCTATCATATTGATGGAAAACCAGAACGTAAGCATAAAGGGTGATATTCTGGCTTCCTTGACATTAATAGCAAATTCCCTTTGATTTCACTGAGACAAAATTTTAATCGGTCTTTTTGATCTGAAGTCACTAAGAACAGCTGTGGCAGAGCCAGAAATTCTTCAATTCCCATACACTTTTTTTTAGCAGAAAGATCAGTCAATCTCAGATCTTGGCATTTCATAGAGCATTTTTATAATCGTTCTAGATTTCCTTGTCACAGTGTATTATTCACTTTCTAGTTCTTGAAACTCCTCACAGACTTACAACAGTATTACCAAATAGTCTCTAAAATCTTTTAAGAAGGAATAAACAAGATGGGTTTTCACACACCTATATGAATGATTGGTCACAGGCACAACTTCTGGGACCAAAGTGAAAGTTATGTAGAGAGAACAAAAGAAAGCAGCTAAATGGGCATCTGTCACAGGATGGGACAGGAAAAGATTATAGTTTACTAAGATGCTGCCAGCATATGTAATTAATATATACCTTTAAACAATCTAAACTAGCACAGTGACTTTTCATACAACCACAGACAACTAATTTGAACCCTTTTTATGTCAGTTAGGCTGTCTTCAGCTGGTTTGTTGGAATACAGTTGCCAAGGACTTTTGCTAAGACTTTCACATCTGGGTTGGAAATGCAGTGCTATGATTTCTGTGTTATTCTTTCAAAGGGTACACCTGAAACAGGCAAGTTTACATTTTAAGAGACCAATTTATCTGGTGAAGAGCACAAGCATCAAGACAACAACACTATTTGTCTGAAATGTAAACATTAATCCCGTGCATTCAAATTTCTAATTGGTGGGCTGCTCTGGTTCAGTGTACATTTTGATTTTCATTGGCATAATCTAAGTAAATACAGAAAAAATTGCACCTCTTTCCCTTACCATTTCTAGGTATTGATTGTTTCCAAACTACTGACATACCTAAGTGCTGCAATATAGCTGCAGATAGATCAAGTAATGTACTTTAGAGTATAAATGCATCTTCTTAAGAAAAAAATCTTCCATCTTCTAGTAACATTATAGCACACACAGTGTAAGTTTATATACTTAAGTTGATCAGACTACCTGGAGAAAGAATAATGCAGCTGTCCATTTTATCTGATTAATAATAGGAGTTACATTTTCTTTAGGCCTTAACTTTTGCCTGTGAAAAAAATATAAATGTTGTTATTACCTTTAATGGAGAGAGACTAGGTCTGTAGCTCTCACATACATGATTTATGGGAATCCAGAAATTAGTACAAACTGGTTTTGCACAGAATATGTTCTGGAACTGTTTTCTTTTTTGGCTTGTTTGTTTGTTTGTTTGTTCTTCTATTGAGTCTGTACACAAATTGGTAAGAATGTATAACTTTTAATACAGAATTTATTATTGTTATGATGTAAAGACAAGACAAATTTACCCAAAGTAGACTGCTGTTAGAATAGTGTTAGGAGAATAGTGTTAGTTGAATAATTTAAGCAAAACAGGAAAAGAAAACTTTCTTAAGGGTAACAAGAAGGGTTCTACAAGAATCAGAATTTATAACAAACATGAATGCATACTGTGTTTGACAGTTGTCACGGTTTAACCCTAGCCGGCAACTCAGCCCCACGCAGCTGCTCGCTCACCTCACCCTACAGAGGGATGGGGGAGAGAATCGGGAGGGTAAGAGTAAGAAAACTCGTGGGCTGAGGTAAAGGCAGTTTAATAGGGAAAGCAAAAAACGCACGCAGAAGCAAAGCAAACCAAGGAATTCATCCACCGCTTCCCGTCGGCAGGCAGGTGTTCAGCCACCTCCAGGAAAGCAGGGCTCCATCACGCAGAGCGGTCACTTGGGAAGACAAACGCCGTCGCTCCCAACGTCCCCCCTTCCTTCTTCTTCCTCCTCCTTCTTCCCCCGTGACGTCCTATGGTCTGCAATAGCCCTTGGGTCAGCCGTCCCGGCTCTGTCCCCTCCCGACTCCCTGTGCCCCCCCAGCCTGCTCGCTGGTGGGCTGGGGTGAGAAGCAGAAAAGGCCTCGACGCTGCGTGAGCCCTGCTCAGCAGTAACGAAAACATCCCTGGCTTATCAACGCTGCTTCCAGCACAAAGCCAGGCCCAGCGCCCCGTCCCAGCGACCGTGCAGAAAATTAACTCTACCCCAGCCAGAACCAGCACAAGAGTTTAAGGATAAAAACATCCTATTTATGATGTGAAAAGATCAATGACAGCCTTAAAACCTTTTTTTTTTCCTTCTTAGGAGATTCAGCTAAGTTTAACTTAGCATAAAATAGCTGCAGATCATTGTGTGATGTCTTTTTGCAGTTTTATTTTTATTATGTTGGATTTTGCAACTTTTGATACAATCATACTTTCAGGTGAATTACAATAGCATTGTACTGTTCAAGCCCCTTTCCTCTACTTATTGCACTTCTGTGATGTGTCAACAATTAAACTGCTTAATTAAATAATTAAACTAACTGCTAATTAAACAACTGCTAAAGCATGGGCTGGCAAGATTTGGAAACAAGGTAGTAAGTCCAGGCATTTTCTCACAGAGGTATCTAATGCAATTGATATAATGAATTTCTGAATCAAGAGGATCAGGACAATGGGTTTTATCTATAAGCATTCTACAATAATACAGTAAAGAAAACCATACAGAATTAATAATGAAAGTCAAATTAATTTACAAACGATTTAGTTTTGTCCTCAGTGCATCATTTTTGGTATACCCCAAATCAAATAGTTGACAGGAGATATATCCTGCATAGCAATCAGAGTCAGAAGACATAAATGAACAGACCATACCCAAAGCACAAGCTTCTGAATTTACCTTTATTGCTCACTATTTGGCTTGAATCTGGTATCTGGGTATTACTAATAGGAGCTGGGGGCTGGGGAGGGTTAACATATTCACAGTCTTTAGTTATAAAGTTATGATAAGTTGAGTTGGACCTTAGCATTCCTATCTCTCCTCTAATATCAAATTCTGCAGCCATTTTGTCCTGAAGATGAGTGTTTTGACTGTAACAATGTAAGGAGTACCTGTCACAGCCACTTTAATTTTGGCAGCTTTGCAATTGTTAACAGGCTGACTCCTGAAGCAATTTGTTCAGTGGAAATGCAGAAGTGACTAATACATACCACTACCAGTGAATTTCTTCAAAGGAGTCTAGATACACTGCTTTGGTGTTTTACTGGAAATGTGAGGCTACTTGGTCCTGAGAGAGAACTTGTGGAAGGGGGAATAGAATAACATGTTCTCCACATCCAGGGATGGCTGATTAACTCTCAGTACTTGTAAAGTTCAAACTAGCTGTGCTTTGTGCCAGCTTTCCATTTGCTGTATTTTCATTATGTATGACATTTAGATTTGTTACAGACTATTAGCTTACAGCTATCGGCTGATAAGAAGGAATTTCATCAAAATATAAACCTCAAAAATGAAAATCTGAAAATCTGAAATGACAAGATTGTCGCAGTAACTTTACCTTAATTACAGCTCAAAGAGCAGTGGTGGCAGCAACTCATTGCAAAGCACTGAAATGAAACCAATGGTGAGTGCCCAGTGGTAGTGCTCGACATTATAGAAATTACAAAAATGATCTTCCTTTCTTATTATAATTTTCAAAGCCCTGCTGCTTTTCTTAAATTGCTGTCAAGTATGTTCTAAATGAGGTAAGAATGAAAATTCGTCTTCTTGGTGTATGCTGCAGTCCTGACTGTCTGCAGCAGAACATGACCAGAACTGCTCATACATAATGCTCTGAACAAAAAGCGTCAATGGATTAGAACTGCATTAATTTATTGAGTTCATTTCACCTTTGATAGTTTAACTCAAAATAGAAGGTTGTTATATTTATCAGTGATTGCCTACAAATATTACTGAACCCATGATTTTAAGAAGCTGGGATTTTTATTTATGAAGTCTATTTACATGTATGTATCAAATTAATTATAATAAACAAATAAATAAATAAATTTATTGTTAGCTATTTTCATTCATTACTTCATTTTTCAAGAGGCTGTCGTCATCTTTCTACTCACTCCAGGCAGGAAAAGCCCAGCCAGCGCTGGTTAGTGTGTTCCGTGGTGTCTTATTACTGACGATACTGTAGCTGGAACAATGCTTGTACCTAGTAACAGGCACAGAGTTACATCCAAAATGGGATCAGCTAATTACTGAGCGCACTATATTTAAAACTGAAGGACAAATTAGTGAACTGCTGAGAAAACACAGGTTGCACATGAGAGTGATTAAAAGGTACATGCTGTCGTTGAGTAGGGCAGATTTGCAAGACTGAGGGCTGCGGAGTTTTCTGATACAACCTTTGAGAAATAGTCTTAAATCCAAAGGGAGAAGAACTTTTTACCAAAAGTGTTATATGTTATTATTAAATCACTTTGTGAACACTCTTGACACCTCCTCGTTGAAGATAATTTTCTTAAATCTTTGGATTTGTTTCCTAATCTTGCTGCAGTATCTCATAGGTAGCTATACCTCACTAAGACTGATGCCATTTTCATCACGAATTGAAATAGATAAGAGGATTTCTATTTGTAAATGTATTTTGAAATTATTTCCTGTTTGTTTCCCCTCATATATCTGGTTTCTCTCTTTCAGCTGACAAATAGGACCCTACAAGAAAATTGACTGAAAAATTTTTGGACTAATATTCTTGGAAACAAATTTTGGAATCAGATGCTTTCTCCCTGGCAATACTCTATGGATAGTACTTTTTCTTCAAATCAAAATGGAATCTGAATGCCAGGCCAAAACCACTGCTGGTGATGACCCTCTTTGCCTTGAATGAGGCAAGTGGGAGTATCTCAGATGCTAAGGTCCCAGTCATTTGACATCAAACAGAGCAGAAAAAAAGTTTACATTCATGCCACTCGTAGATCCCAGAGGAGCAATAATTGCTTTGACATTGAAGGGGTTCTTAGGTTGTTAAAATTCTAAATCTGTTTAATTTTCCAGACTGAGTAAAATTATAGCCCTGCAGATAACCTTGCAGTGATCTATTCTGAACCTACAAATGTATGGACCATGGTAGGGGTTAAAACTGAAAAAAATGTTATAAGCTATATATGTGTGTTATGGTAAATTGCACACAATTGCATCTACCTTTTGATCTACTACTAAATCAGTAAAAATGGAGAGTGTTTTCTGTGCTTGAAACCATAAGGTGGAGTTTCATGAAGACAGTAAAAAGTTTAAAGTAGACAAACAATCAGGCTTACTAGACTGTATTGATAATCTGTATTGCTGACCATAAAAAATTCTGCATGGATTTAGAAGTAATTTTGGAAAGATTGTTAATCTGAATGCTAGAACCAATTTCTTTGGTTTTAGTACGGATTTTTGTACTTTGACCATACAGGGGAAA
>VYZV01010580.1:0-16079 GCA_013401275.1 Pandion haliaetus
CCGGTGAGAGCTGAGCATGTCACATAAACTCATACAAAGCTTAATGGAGGCAGCAGCAAAACTCAAAAGAAGCAGAATGAGATTCAGGGCATGAAGGGCACTCAGGATGTGGTGATCAGCAAAAGCAGCTTCTCACATGACCAAGTGTGGCAGATGTTGAAGGCTCTGTAAAGGTAAGCAAAACCACAATTTTTCAGAAATTTCAAATCTATTCCAGTGTCAATACAGGCAGGTTGGACTGCAGATGATATTTTCGTTATACATCCTTTTGCTACACAACAAGAACTCTTACGTACAACAGAGCCTCTTTTCATGCTATAATCCTGATATGTTATGGAGCTCTTAACATTTCTGAGGAAAGATCTTGAATATACCATGCAACTTTGGTGGTTGGCCAGATCTTTCTATCTGCTGATTCTGTGATCCTTCTATAAAGTCCTCCAGACAGGTGACCCAGCTAGCTGCAGTATTAGAGAGAACACCACCTTCAGCAGGGAAGGTTGGACGTGTCCCAAAAAAGGGGGAAGATCTTATGTGAAGAGAAAATATGCAGGCAAAAGAAATTATATTAAATTTAAATGGAAACTAGATAAAACATTAGAGAAGTAATTACAGAAATATGTTAAAAGAAAAACTATATGGTAAAAATTCTAAGGCTAGACATTTTACAGAAAAAGATTCTGAACTGCTTGGTGACAAGCAAAAAATAGAGGTCAGAGAAATTACGCTTGTGTTAATTAGAGTGGAAAACAATTGCCAGTGAAGCGATCATGTCTCTCTCTTAAGTGCAGTTCAGTGTTTCTCATTCTCTACCTATTCTGACCTATTGTTTTATAAAACAATGCCCTTTTTTTGACAATAATTAGCTCTATTGTCTCAACACTTTCACAAATAGCCATTTTTAGTTTGACAGCTTGACTTTTAATGATGTTTTTTCTGACCTTATTTTGCTATTCCCTGTGTGTATTTATTAACCTTACTTTGATTTGTTGCAAATGTGCTGACACAGCACTAATTCTGGTTTCAGCTTATTAGCTGTAAGCAGGAGTTACACCTGAGTCCTCTTAATGTCACAAAGAAAATCTAATTCTCCTGTCTCTGCAGCCTGAGTCCTTAAAACTCAAGGATAATGCAGCAACCTGTGAAGCACATGCATTCCTACAGGCAGCGCTAAAGAAAAATGTGATAAGTAATTAGGTTTCATGATTTATACGTCTGTTTCTTCTAGATCCTACTTGCTTCAAAAGTACTAATGTTTGATTAATGTGGCCTTCCTTTTGATATCTCAGCTGAAAACACTAAGTCCTGGGTGAACAGATGGTGAATTGAATTGAATGATAAGAGGGAAGAAGTTAAAGTGCTTTGAACATGAAAAAGGCAGGCAAAAAATGAAAAATGCATTTTCATTCCTTAAAGGCAAAATACATAATATATCTAGCTGACCAAGGGAGGACCCTCTTAAATATTCCATTTCTTCATTTGTAGTTGTCTACATATTTAATTTTTAATATTTTTAACACAGTGTGTAACTAAACACTGAAAGCTCCAGTTCTTTCTCAGAGAATCATGTTCATATCAATGCTAAAAAGAGGGTACACTTCCTCTGCAGCACTGCCTGTTCAGTCCAAGTAAATACTGTCCCATCCTGGGAAATACTGTTTTGGTGCGGGTACACAGCACTGCCAAGACACCTAGCCCATGGACTCCAGATGTATATCACCAGAGAAGAAGGGACCAGCTGGAGAGACAGAGGACAGGGTACCTCTGTCCCTTTAGTGGAAGAGGAAGGATGATTCCTCCTCATCGTGAAGATTTTTGTAGTAGCCTGATAGAGTTCCTGTAGAGACTCTGCATCTGTCACCACCACTGCAGGGATACAGCTGAAAAGGCAGGGGAACTCCTGAAAATGTTCTGCTTCAGCTAAGTTTCTGTTGCTTGTGTCACTAACATCTGGAGTTTCTAAGCTCATTATAAGGCTGTCATATTTCTGTTTTATAACATCCTGTATCTCCCACACAACATGCTACATTTTACTGATGCATCAATAAATCCAGCAGCAGATGTTTGTGTGCGTCTCATCTGTGAAGTTATGCCTGGCTGTGATAGCATTTCAATATATTGTGTTTTCTACTGCCAGTCCACTTGAAGAGACTTTGTTCTTTCCTTTTGGCTGCTAACCTTTCTTCTCCAACTCCCATTGCTTGACATAAAACCTTTGAACAGGAAGTTTAGATAGTTTTACACACATAAAAAGCAAGCAGATGTATAGAACATTTTTTAATTCCTCCCTGTATCTTTCTGGGCTAGTTCTTAGAAGATTAAAGAAAGCTATTAAGCACATACAGATGTGTTCATTTTATGTTTTGCGCATCTGCTTTTTCAAAGTGGAACTTCTGTGGAGGAGCTGCCAAGAATATAGTTTACATCAAACAAAACAAGAGCACCACAACACAAGTGGATATGTAAACAACCACACAGAAAACTACTAAACTACAGAGATTAACCCGGGGGAAAAAAAAAAAAAAAAAAAAAAGAGCTTTATTATGGGTATTGATATATCTACACCAAATGCTTATAAGATCTTCTGGTTTCACCCAGATATCCACCCCCACAATACTTGAAGCAAGATATTATACAACCATGATCTTTGCATTACTAACAACATATTGTGGGTCAAAATTTTACTTATGCTCCTCTATCTATTGTTTTCTATTGATTCTTATTGACCAACTTGCAGGGCACCTGGCCACTAAGAAACAGTAAGTCCTGGCACTTAGGTGGGATCAAGGTTATATGAATACAGTCCTCTTCACAAAACAAATGCGGCGTAGATCCTCATGAACCATAGCTGCACCTATGTTAGGCATCCGTGTACCCCACCCTTGTTATGGCTCTAATCATAGCCTTAAGAGAAATAGGTTGGATGATGCAGTTGGGAAGGCCTATAACAAAACACATTAAGAAATCTCAGAGTATGGTGAGTTAGACCTGATTTTCAGAGGTACTGAGCTTTAGAACTAAAACAGTTTGCTATATATTTTTCAATCCTTTCTAGTTGTATACTTCACGGTTACCCATAAAGAGCTAAAAAACCGTTTGTCCTTTGGATAAGTGGATTGCAATGTCAGTTGCAGGAAGAAGTAGAAATTCATTATTAATGCCAGCTAAAGCTAGATCCCACCACTCCAATTTCCCTGCTGTGACAACTAAAGGCTGCATGTTCTGCAGACAAGGGAAATACATGGTTCTAGACAGTGTGCAAAGTACTTGTGTGTGTGTGCTCCAGTTCATTGGATACTGGGAGATCAGAATATAGGTGAAGATTAATAAAAATGCTTGCAAATATATAGAATTCAAAAGATGGCTGGGCCTTCTATACCAGATGGATAAAGATGTGAAGAGAGAAAGAGGCAGCAAAAGGAACCATTAGAAATATTTCCTGTTCAGTTCTGCTGGTGCTAGCAACATGGGTGTGCAACACAAGCAGCTGCTTAAGCTATTTTAAAGTTGCTTAACACCTGCTGGAGATGAAGTTCCATATTTTAAGATCATGTTACTGGCCACACCATAACATGGTGTCACTCCAAGTACTGACAATACATGGTAATAGGGATTTAAAGGTGTTAAATATTCTCTAAATCTATCTAAATTTAATTGCTATTATAGCATATACTTGTTTTACTATTCTTTTTCCTAAACAATTAAACACAGTGTATAAAACACAACAGTGTATAAATACTCCAGTACTCAGAAGATTTTCTTCATATTTGCTTGACCACAGGAATTACTGAGATGAGAAATGAGTTTAAATGTGTAGTTTAGACTTTAGAATTTATTTATGACTGAACAGTACTGCTTAATAATCTTCTTGTTAAATCTGTAGTAACCCATTTGATAAGAAGGCATTCATAATGCTCCTGCAATCACTGGAAGATGTCTCGGTGTCTTCAGCATCCTCTCTAAATTTATTTTTCTTGGCCTGCCCTCCCCCCACTCACACCTGTATGCATTTAAAACTCTCAGATACAACTCTGAGGGTACCTGTGCCTCACCTAATTATCTAGGCACCCATTCTCTGGGTCCAGGTCTCCCCCCGTAGGTAGGTATCACCACAGCTGCGTCCCCTGTAGAGCCTGAGTTGGTTGGCATGCCTAGTCACAGCACCATCTGTGTGCAGAGTCAGAGAAGAGGTAGAGGATGTCACCTTCTGTGCAATGGGTTAATTGCTAAAGGAGCTATGCAGAAAGCAGGAGGTTTGGCTTTAAGGCCCTCCAGAGCACAAGAGAAATCAAACCCATTCTCTCTGTTTTTTGCCTATGGTTTTATAAAAGTTCTGATGCCACCTGTAGATGAAATTTCTTCTGACAACCATCTCCCTTCCTTCTCTCTCCACCTGCCATGTGGTCTCATCCATGCCCTTTTATCTGCTCTGGTGCTCACCAGACCCTTCACAGAGATGCCTTACCTGACTGACACAGCAACACCAAAAAACTGAAATAAACACCCACCCTCCTTTTCCTCTGGTAATTTCTGCCGTGTCAGTGAATTAAATCAGCTTATTAAGGTCTAATTAGTGTCAGGGGCAAGTGTTAAAGGAGCAGCACTCAGGAGCAGAATCTGGTCTTCTTTTGGTGCCAACAAGCTATGATATTAGCTAAACCTATCTCATGCAGCTGTATTTTAAACTGGTGGCTGGTCACCACACTAAAGGCTAGACTGTCCTACATAGGCTGCCTGAGAAAGTTTTCTGCTCTCCTTGCTGTGTGTGCCACTGTAAGTGTGCCACTACAAAGTCTAGGAGTTTACAAGAGAATGAGCAAGTGACAAAGAGAATTGGTTTGCAATGTAATGGTGTTCAAAACAGGTCATTATTTATTTTTGCCACCTCGTTGCTGCATATATGAAGAAAAAGAGAAGTTTAAGTGTTCTTCCTTACAATTCACAAAACTGCAAATTTTCCTTCCTGACTTGTTAAGTATCCATTTCACTTCTTCACACAGGGTCTTAACAAGTAACAAAAGCATAATAGGTTACCAATGACAAAAGTAGGTGGTTTATGGCAATGCAGTGATATTTCTGACCTTTTTTCCCCATTTCTGCTTCCAAAATAGAAATCTAATAGAACGGAATTTCCACACATCTAACCACCATGGTATTTGCAGAGGAACACTTTTCCCATCTATTTTACCTTTAATCTGAAGAATTGGTTAAATGATTCCTTTTTCATAATAGTCATTATCAGTTTTCATCTTCAAAACCAAAATCTAAATGCAAAATGAAAGACTACTTATAAACATGCTATTTTAAATCTGATAAATTTAATATGGGTTTTAATAAATGCTTCCTGTGCTCATCACAATTTTGCAATTAAACTGAAGGAAAACATTCATTTTATACTGATATTGCACTGATGATAGGACTTTCTCCACTATATACATATTTAACTCATCCATTATTACATTACTTAATTAGGAAAAAGGAAATGAAGTAAAGTCTCGTTCTCCCTGGGTGATCAGTTAGACTTCCCCATTCTTTTTTCCCCCACTCCTCATTATTAAGGTTAAAATGAAATTACAGGGATTGGTTCCTATTTCCACCTGGAAGCAGGGAGCTCTGTTGCAACAAATTATTGAGCTAAAATGCAAAATTTAGATTAAGAAATAAAGCCATAGCACTGTGATAACTATTAGGTTTAAAACGTGCATTTCAAGGGAAATATTTGTAAGCTTATTTAAGTACTGATCATTTGATAGTCAAACAGCAGGAAGACTGAAGATTGCAGTGAAGAATCTCAGTTATAATGCTGTTCTCCTTTTCTAATTTTTCAGCAGGATTCAGTTACCTGGTCTCATATTAGTACAAAGTTTATTTAATTTGTTACACTTTAAATGCAATTTCTATGAAGATTAATGAAAGAGTTGATTGGAAAGGCAGTCAATAATTAATGAGATTGATTCCTATCTAGTGCGTATATAATTAGGACAGGTGCGATTATTCTTTTTTCATTAACAGTTCAAGAAGTATCTTGTGCCTAATCCATCCAATTCAGTCATCAGCATCTAGCTCTATATAAAAAATTGAAATCAAGATATGGCAAGACGTTGCCTGGCAACAGCTCTTTTCTGTTATTTTGAATGGCATTTTTAGGGCAGAGAGTGAAGAAGGGAAGAGCTGGAAGGGAAGTTCGACTCAAGAGGCCTGCTCTGAGCTAGATTCCCTTGTTACTATAGGACTGTGATTCTGCTCAGGATGGATGTAGATCCCACAGGGGACTGCATTTTGCGGCTCTGTCAGTATATATGATTGTGCACGGCTCCACTTTCCCTTTGTGCCGTGTAGTTTCTTCTTTGACACTGCCAAAAAAGTCTCATTAAGCGATGCAAATAAACTGAATTTATTTTGATGCCAGTCACATGAGGAAGAACTGTGATGTCTGGCTCCAGAGAGGAGCGTTTTCTCTTTGGAATACATGCCAGGATGGTCATACTGAAAAAAAGGATTCTCATGCAGACCTGGGCTTAGTTTGATCTCTGTAGATTGCACAGCAGTCCTCCTACTCAGCCTTCCCAAATGCTGCTAAAATTTTCAGCTCTGCTCACATGGCGGGAGTGGTTCATCGAGTCTTGGGATTATAGGTAGCAAATACACATTTAAAATGTCCTTTCTCAGAATACTTGGGACCTATGTGCCCATGACCCTCAGCTTAGGCTAGATAGGATAGTTCAGTCACCTTTTTAGTTTTCTGGAGGGTTTTGTTCTGACTCAGCTATAAAGTAGTTTATCTCTAATTTAAAAAATAGCCCAAAGGAAAGAAGGTGGAGAAGTTTGGAAAAACAAAATAAACCAACAAAGCAAGATGCTGAGAAGGCAAGGTGAGAGCTTAAAGGCGGGTTAATATGCCAACAATACCACAAAGAAAGCTGAACAGAAGCTAAAAAGGAAAGAAAAAACCCCAACAAAACCCAGAGAACTTAATACCCGATATTTTATTTTTCTACCATGTGTCTGGACTATCTACAACTCCAGTCTGTTTCTCTACAAAAGCAGTAGTAGCTTAGAAAAAAACCTGTGTGACTGATCGCCCATGAAACTTTCATTGGGAAAAGCAAATCAACTCCTGCAAAATCCCTAGATATTTTAACAGCAGTAAATCAAGACAATGAGGTTCTGACTCTGCTGCTTACGATGCCACCTTGTGAGGACTGTAATTTTCCTCCCAGCCATGCTGCCATTCTCTTCCATCTATTCCCTCCAGGTAGAAAAAAATGAAATCACTTGTTTCTTAAGTCACTTGAATCATTATCCAACAGTTTCCTCTACATCCCATTGGGTTCATATATTAGAGTGATTTTGAAAGGGTATTGATAACCTTTGAGCTTTTGACTGAGCTTGTCCTCGTCAAAAAATCCAATCTATCTTACTACTTCTGTTTTAGTTTTGTTTTTTAAAGCAAACACGGCATACATGAAGAGTCTAGAGGAGACAAGTGCCTAAAGTGTTGGCTTCCATATTAAAAGGGGTTCCTGCTTTACTTTGTGGGCTCTTTTGATATCCCAGAAAACAAATTATTGGGAAAAATATCAACCAGTTTTTTCATACTTTCTGTTCATGAATGTGGGATGCAACATGGGAAGATTTAGATCCATTTTTCTGGCTTTGTTTTGATGCAAAATTTTTTTTTGTTTTTAAAAAAAGGTGAGATAAAAGCAAAGGGAATGACCTTACTATGAACCACATCCTCTAGGTTTGCTTTTAAGCTTATACTTTTTCTTTAGTTTTCTGCTCTTGCTTTCACTTACAGAATTATAAGTGATAAAAACAATGGGAAATACTAAAAAAATACCACCTGCATGCAACTGACAGCCTTTTAATGCAATTACCATTTGGGCCATCTCTGAAACATGGTAAAATCTCAGCTACACCCATGTTCCCACCATTTTATATTTTAAAAGGAAAGGATCAGCATAGGTGTGTCCCGGGGTCAGAAAGCAATTTACTGTCCGTGCTTATAAAACAAGGATTCATGCAAATGATAGTAACAGTTGTTATTTATTTAAACCACAACTTCCTGAACAACTGCCCCACTATGGGCACAGTGGTTTGGTGTTTCTCAGCCTAATGTTTGAACTAAATAAGAAAAAATGGCACACACTTTTTCTATGCAAATACTGTTTCAAGTTTGAATTCTGATACTGCCCCTCAGAGTGACTGCAACCTTTCCTGTCATGGTGTTATATGGAAACTGCACAAGTATAGTATGTATTCAACTATGAATGGAAATACTGTTAAGCAAAGGATTTGGGACAGTAACCTGTCGACCCAGCCTGAAATTCTTTCTCTCTCTCTAACAGCAGCTCCTTGACAGCTAATTTCTGAGATCAGCCTTTCAACCAGTGGTATATGAATGTACTAGTAATTTAATCTGGAACATGTTTTACTAGTTTGCTTTACAAAATGTCAAAGGCAACAGCAGTAAAGCTTTTCATAAAAGGCAATAGATATAACAGCTGTTTCCCACTTTGTCTACTATAACCATCACTCTGTCAAGAATGAAATACAGTTGATTTGACATGATTTGTTCTTCATAAATCCAAGCAGGCTCTGTCTTACTGCTTTATTATCCAAATGCTTTGAAATGGTCACATACAATTTGTTCCTGTATCTTCCCAAGAATCACTATCAAGTGGGACTGCTCTGTAACTCTTCACGGTGTCCCTTCTGCTTGCCTTTTTTAAAGATAAGTATCACAGTTTCCTTTCTCCTACTCTTCCTTTTTCTTTGAAGAGATCTTGAAAATAATTGCTGGGGTTTAGAGAGCGCTGACTGGAATACACATAACTTATGCCTGTGTTCTTTCAAGGCTCTTTCTTCCATTTTCTTGCCAGTTCTTTAACCCTTAGTTAAAACTATGTTTTGTTCAGGCAGCAATCATGAATGAGCTCTAATTGCCTTTCTGTGAAGAGAGAAGCAAAAGATATAGCTGAAACGCTTCAGCCTTCTCTGCTTCCTCTATTATTTCCTTTCCCCTTTGTTACATTGCTGAACTATATTACTCTTTGTAGCCCCCCTACACAAGTTTTCTTTACTTTCCACATTATTTAAGCCCCTGCAACACACTGAAACTCAATTTGCGCCTTAGTGTTCTTAATTTGATGTTACATGCTCATGTTAATGCTTTAAATTCATACGCCACTTGGTTGTACTGCTTTAATAACAGTGTAATTCAGGCACATCATCTTTCCAGAAAGAATTCAGTTTAACCTGAATTCAGTCCATGCCATTTCTGCATTAAAGCACAGGCTTTAGCAGTGGAAGCTTATGCAGGCTGGCATAATGGTGTCCCCATCAGCAGTTGTAAAAATAAGGCTGCAGCTGGGCTCTTTTTCCCAGAACTCATATACTGCCTTGCCCCCAGCAATGTGTCACCTCTATGCCTCCTCTGTGCCTGCAGGTTTGCCTAAGTGGTCTTTATCAGGGACAGGTTAGGAAACACACAAGTACTTCATCCAGCAATTCTGACAGATGGCACTAGCAAATTGGGAGCTGTTGATAGGCAGGAATCTTCTTCACCAACATGGCTCTTCATAGACCCAATGAGTGTCTGCTCCCTATTACCAATAGGAAAATACACTCCTAGAGAAATTTTACACCAGTATAAAATTTAGGTGTAAACCAGGTCTGTGAATTCCAGTGACAAAAGGTATCCCTCAAACTACATCAGTCAAGCACAATGTTTGCTTTCACCTTCCTTTTTGTAGGAACTGCCATTAAATGTCTAACCGTCATCATGAGTATCACTTGACTGTAACCACAGATTAAGTAGTGGTGTTCTCCAATCTGCTTTATCTTGGCAGAATTGAACGTACATTTAAGTATTGACATCGATATATTAGTTCCTTTTTCAGCTGACAAAACAGCTGAAACAATTAGTGACTTGGCCAGAAAGAACAGATACTTATTTACATGTGATCACTGGTGATTTGAGTTGTGGAAACAAAAAACTGATTCCAGTGGCCATTGTGCGGTTGAAAAAGAAATACGCCAATGCTTGCTCTGTTATTTTCAAGACAGAGATGAAAATGTTTTAGGAAAATTGACAATAGAAAAGGGGACTGCAACCAAGTGGTTCAATTGTTGATGGTATCATTTGCAAATGACAGTACTGATGTTAACTTTGTCAACCACTCAGTTACAAAACAAGGTAAGATGAAAATGAACTTCTGCTTCCATTTAATTGCCCAGCTCACATACTGAAAAATACATTAAAGTACAGTATAGGTAAGTATAACCTGATTTTGAGGGTTGTGTTATATTTTTTCCTCATGTATCAAAAGAATTTGAGAATCTTGTGCATATTTAAATTTGTAAGCCTTGGCACATTCATCTGGTTAGGTACATCCCACAAATCAGTTATTTCTATATATTTTAGTTAGAAAGATCTTACTATGTTCTGCACATTTTTGAAAATACTAGATTATTAGATTGCAAATTTGCAGGTTTTTAGTTTTTCTAAGACAAATGTTAGAAAGACAAGTTCTATTTCCTTTAAAAATTGCTAGACCAATTTTGTGATAGTGTTAAAAATGTGAGCTTATAGGCACTAAATTTTATGTCATAGTGTCCTAAATGAAAAATAAGCTAGAAAGCTATTGGCAAATTCCTTGGTCATTAATTTCCAAAACACATTTTAGCAAAGCATTAAAAATAGCAGGTGTTTTCATCCAGTGAAATGCATAATCTTTCAAATAACTAACCTGACATTTTTGTTTCTCATTCTATTTCAATGAACAAAATTACTTCAATGAGCTTTAACTCCTCTTTGGTATAAGAGGAAGTTGACCTTTTAGGAAACAGTAAGTCTTAGTGAGAAGTATCTAGCAGACTTGTAGAGTTAGCATCTAAGCCTGGCAGGACTGTCCTGACAAAAGATCACTACATGGTAGAACACTGCTTAGCTGGCCTACTGGATTTCACTTCTCATGTTAAATTGGCTGCAGCTAGAACATAATATTGATTGCAGACACTCTTTATATAATTTTGTTTAAATACATTTTTACCTGTAACTGAGTTTCTAGCCTGGCAACTGAGAACTCAACCCTTTACTTCACTAACAGAAACGTGTATCCTTTGCTTTTATAGGCAAAATGAGTACAAAAAAAATGGTGTTGTAGACAAAATCACTGAGCATCTGCCAGCCAAGGCAAGTTTGGGAATACAGGTGACACAGCATGTTTCTTGTTGTGTTGACTGGGCCTATCTAGTGACTAGCATGCCTCCACACTTTCGTCTGTAGTCATGTACCTAACCAATCCTACCAGATCATCTTTGAAAAGGGTATCAGTTTTTATTACGATTGTTGCCATTATACTCCATGGCAAATTAAAAGTCCTTAAAAGTTTAAGCCATCTAACTAGCACTAAAGAGATGCAGATTACAAAGTTATGATTTTGTTCTTTCGACAGCAACCATTTTTCTGGACTATCATATTTCCTACCAAGAAAACAAATACCTAGTCTAAACCAAGACTTAATCATTTACATCATCTAGCTCAACCCACAAAAACTTTCATCTTAGTCTTTATGCACATGATAAATGAAGGAAATAAGTGGTACTCCTTAGAATAGGTAAGTGGTTGCTACTGTCCTTGAGGTTCTCGTTTGGTTTTTTTTTCTGACAAATGTTGGCTTTGGGAACCAAAGTTCCTGACTTACATCAATAATGAATCAAAGGTGCCTATGCTTGACTCTAAGCACTGGCATAGGTAGTGTAAATGCAGACATCTCAATTCCAGGGAGCAGCCCTGCCTTCCTGTATTCCTTCATTACTGTATCTTTCCAGCTTAAGGGCCCTTCACACAATTCACTAACACCTTCAAGTCTGCCAAACGCTTTATAAATAATATAGTATGAGAAGTATTCACTCTACATACATTTGATTGGTGAGGAGATTGAGTGCACCCTCAGTAAGTTTGCAGGTGACACCAAGTTGGGAGGGAGGGTATATCTGCTCGAGGGAAGGAAGGCTCTACAGAGGGATCTGGACAGGCTGGATTAATGGGCCGAGGCCAATTGTATGAGGTTCAATAAGGCCAAGTGCCGGGACCTGCACTTGTGTCACAACAACCCCATGCAACGCTACAGGCTTGGGGAAGCGTGGCTGGAAAGCTGCCTGGCAGAAAAGGACCTGGGGGTGTAGGTCAATAGCTGCCTGAACATGAGCTGGCAGTGTGCTCGTGTGGCCAAGAAGGCCAACGGCATCCTGGCCTGTATCAGAAACAATGTGGCCAGCAGGAGCAGGGAAGTGATCGTCCCCCTGTACTCGGCATTGGCGAGGCCACACCTTGAGTCCTGTGTTCAGTTTTGGGCTCCTCGCTACAGGAAAGACATTGAGGTGCTGGAGCGTGTCCAGAGAAGGGCAACAAAGCTGGTGAGGGGTCTGGAGCACAAGTCTTCTGAGGAGCGGCTGAGGGAACTGGGGTTGTTTAGCCTGGAGAAAAGGAGGCTGAGGGGAGACCTTATTGCTCTCTACAACTACCTGAAAGGAGGGTGTAGTGAGGTGGGTGCTGGTCTCTTCTGTCAGGTGGGTGGTGATAGGACGAGAGGAAATGGCCTCAGGTTGCGGCAGGGGCGGTTTAGATTAGATATTAGGAAAAATGTCTTTACTGAAAGAGTTATCAGGCATTGGAAGAGGCTGCCCAGGGAAGTGGTGGAGTCACCATCCCTGGAGGTATTCAGAAAGCATGTAGACAAGGCACTTCAGGACATGGTTTAGTGGGCATGGTTGATGGTTGGACTCAATGATCTTAAAGGTCTTTTCCAACCTAAATGATTCTATGATTCTATGATTAACTCCTAGCTTGCATTTTACTTTTTTTACTTGCATTTCCCAAGAGACCATACATGGCATAACAATAATAAAGGTGGCATGTGTTTAGGGTGTCCTTTTCCTAAATTTGTTTTTCCTCCCTAGAGGGTTCCATCAGTTTAAGGCTCCTACTGGCACACTAAGTGCGACAGTTTCCATTTACAAGAAAAGATATTGTACTATTCAGTTAATGTATTTATGCTACTGAACAATCATTGTATAAACCTGTTGCTTTGGACACTGACTTGTAATCAGGGGCCTCTCAGATTAAGACTGCTTACAAAGGTAGCACTGTCATCTGCCCATCCTTAATCAGTTGCACAGATATCTGACAGCTGCATCTTCTAAACTATGGGAGCGATTATGATTACTTTAAAATCTTGTGCTATGAACAATGGTGTTTCATGATCTGACTGTTCAGAAACTGAGCTGTCTGCATAGCAGGGAGGCATGGAGCACCTCATCAGCCATCCCAAGTTAGACTTTCATTGCTTGTCAGTCTGACCCTGCAGTCTTTGATTCAGATTGGTGGTTAGAAATGAAAAGATTGCGAGAGTGTTTGGAACATTTATTTCCCCTATATCTTTCACTTCTTATTTAATTAAAAGCAAGCAATTTTCCTTTTATAAATTTTTCTCAAAATAAAATTTATTTTGCCAATAAACAAACCTCAATCTATGTAAATAAAAATTATAGGTGCTAGCATGGCAATATAATTTCTCATTTCCCAATCACAAAACACCTAACAAACTTCATTTACTGATATTATTGATCCACCATTGTTATGTAGATAATTAATTGCCTATATTTACATACCTTATTTTAAAGCTAGAATTGGGCTTATTGGGCAGGAAGTAAAAATAGGCTACATTTTTGGCATAATCCAACCCCAACATGAATACTCATGTTTCCTTTACCTAGAAATTTTTAGGCAAAAAGTCATGTGTCATCTCTGAGACTGATGAAAGAGCTAGTCATGCTGAAAGGATCTAATTCTATAGCACTCCGGCCCTGCAAAATCTGGGAATGCAGCAACACTGCAGTGAGAAGAGTCTTGCTGAGCAGCTAAACACTGCAGATTGAGTGATCAGGAGCTCTGCAGGACTGGAGCTCATGTGCAGCTCTGCTGATTTGCTGGACTCTGTGGAAGCACAGAAGCAGAATCAGCAGCCTGTGATGAAACTTTTCATCTCCCTAGAATTCAGAAAGCTAGCCCAGCAGGCTGTGAACTCATCAAAACTCAGTCGATGCACTTGGAGCAGACCTTTTAAGATGGAGCCTATTTTAACTGAACACTATATGTTTTCTGATCATGAGTACAGAGAGCTGTTTCAGAATGCCAAATCTTTCTATAGTTAAACAGTTCTCTTTTAAGCTTGACTTTTTATGCATGAGATATTTTTGGATCAGATAGGTTCCACAAAAGCATTAAGGATTCATTTACATTCACAGTGAAGAAAAAAAATATTTTCCCCTGAGGGAGCTGGAAAGCTCTGAAAAATGTACACTCTGTCACACCAAGTTTAATGGGAGGGGAATGGTATCTTGTAACTGGCTTTTCATAATATCAGTATGTGCTAAGGTAAAAAACAGTACCAAGCTCCTCTGCATACAAATTAAAACCTTCCTTGGACACGACTTCTCCCTTAGTGACTGACTAACTGGTGTTCAGGCATTTACTGTCCCAACCTTGAGTGGCACACACTTAACTGAGTGTTATTTTTTCAAGGATTAATATCCCAGCTTTAAATCTGGCTCCTTAGCCCAGAGGGTTCACTATTTTAATTGTGTCTATGTCTTGATCTCAACGGTATTTGTGTATATAACAACTACAAATATAAATGCAGTTAGTTACCACAGTTTGGGATTTATGCTAAGTGCTTACTCTACAGTAGAATTGCAGTCCCATTTGCCCCTGTATGTTAAGTAACTGCATTTTGGAAATAGATGTCATAATGATTGTAAAGTAAATGAGATTTAAAACGTTAAGCTACATACTTTGTTCTTCCTTCGTATCTTCAGAACTGCTTAGATGTCAAAGGCTGATGACAGTGTCATGTGAAGATCAAGAAAGACTTTTGTCCTTTGAAGAATAGTAACACATAGAATTATGCTTTAAAAGCGGGTAACCTTACTGAAACCATAGTAGAGTACATTACATTAACTATTGAACAGCCATTAATTTCATAACACTGTTACTTGTTTATATTGAATGTAGCCTCATTTCAGCCTCATTTGGAATAATCACATGCATGTCATCTTTGAACGGTTTCACCACATGGTTGTCATCCACACATAACTCAGTAAATCCTAAGTACATTATTAGTATGGGATTTCTAGACAGGATCACATTGCAAAATAAGGAGTACCAGTCAGCAGACATTAACTAGATTTAAGAGTAGATGGGTCTGTAGGAATATCAAGAGAGCCTCAGGAAATGGGTGGTGAAATATATACGAATTTATAAGCTGAAGGCATCCCCCAGTTTTTCTGTAAAACTATTACTATAGTCATGACAGCTTTATTGTTTCCTTAGTTAAAGGAGCATCTCTGGGATGCAATTTTCAGAAACACAGAGCCACAGCTGGCACATAATTTCCGATGCTTCATGCACAGCTGTTCCAAATATTAAGCCTACCAGCAAATTTTGTTGCTGATGATGTGACCTCCATGGGTCATACTAATTATGGAAAAGTTGAAAAACATTGCTTTCTGTCTATTCTCCTTTTGATTTTTACACTGGTATTTTCAGAGTAGACAATACACTTTCCCACCTTTGCAGATCTACACTCAGGTGTAAATGGGGACATGGAAACAAGCAGGTGTTGTGATGTGTGACCCACATTCTCTCTGTAATTTTTGGCAGGTCATTGAACATCTTTTCTTGATTTCTGCCTTGGCAAAATAAGTGCTACCATTTTAGTATATTATGTGATACAATGATAAAAGAATAAAACAGGTTATTTCCATTACTGTATCAGCAACTTCTTTCAGAGATCTATGGCAGACAATTTGCTTAGTAAACTACTTCAAACTGCAACAAACTGATAGCAGAATGAATGTATACAAGTTGAATAAAACTGCTGAAAAAAGCAAACTAACTATAACAGTACCTCACATTAATGAGTTTTGTGTTGTTAGATAGTAGTACACCATGGTACTGCCAATTCTGAAAATTCAAAACCCAAAAGCCATTCAAAAAAAAAACCGTAGCA
>VYZV01010602.1:4037-20152 GCA_013401275.1 Pandion haliaetus
ACAGCTTAGTTCATTAGCCAAAATACACTGATAGCATATATATCAATAGCACAGTCAGTAGAAACACACTTTACAGTAACTGCCTCTTACCTCTGCTAATATAGAGGTATTTCTTAGTAACACTTCTGTGCAGGACTACCTTTCTGAAAGTGGGGGGGCGCAGAGGGGAGAAAATGAAAACTGCACAGTTTTTCATCTAAGCAAATTGCTACAGATCTCTCTACTGATTCCAACTTACAGATTTCACTAATCTTTTTAGAGGAGAAAACAGTTGGTACATTTTTGTCAGGTTGAAATAAACAGAGTGTTATTTTAAGCAAAGATTATATATATTTTTTTTAAAACCTCTTGGCATGATGAAGAGTGGGACATCAGGGAAATAGAAGTGTCTGGTTTTTGTAAAATTCTTCTGGTTCATACAGAGATCCTCTCTGACCACAAAGGTTTACATGGGACTAGAAAGAATAATGAATTCTCTTATAAGTGCTGATGCCTCATAGACCTGAATTTTTTGTAAATATGTCTTGATTCTTAGTACAAGGTACACTTTTTTCTTTTTTGTCTAGCAGCAGCAGGACTTACTTTGTAAAAAGTAAAACACAAATCCGGTTAAAAATAAGTAGAAATAGTTAGGACTTAGATATTTTACTTTTCCCCCAGATGCAGTGTCCAAATTTTTTTTCAGAGTACCTGAGCATTACGATGTTTATCTGAAATTTATGCTGCTCTGTGGTTATAAAAGTGCTGAAAAAACTAGATGATAACTTTGGTTTTTACATCTTTTGGGTGGGGATTTTAGAGCAGTGATATTGCTTTTCTAATGTAAATTTCTTTGTACATTTTACTTAAGCAAGTTCAGTCTTTATCCTTGCCTTTCTATACCTTTCGTTCTTCAGTTTTACCACTCTGCAAAACCTTTCAGCAGGTGGCTGACTCTATGTTCAGTTTTACATCTAAGAATGCAAAGAGTTCAAGGTGTTAAAGTAGCTGCTCATTTCTTACAACAAGCACAGAATGGTCTGTCCCAAATTACATTTTTAATTATCTGAAGGAGACAAATCTGATGTACACTCCAACCATTACTACAAGTATACCTTAGTGATGGCTTTGGTATCCAATCCTAAATATTTAATATACTGTAATGATCAGAACAGAAAATAGAAAGATAAACTATCCTTGGGATAGTCAAAACACCTTAAGGCTCTAGGATTTTGAGCCCAAATTACAAAATAAACTGCTCATTTAGAAGTGCCATTGTGGTTTAGACTTAATGGTAAAACAGCATCTAACTGTTTATCAAATCTTTTCCTTTTCTGAATTAGGCCTTTCCATATGCTTATTTTTGACAGACATGAGTGTAAAGCCCTGGAGGTGTAGGTAATTATAGTGCCAGAGCCGTTAGCAGATCTTCTGTATTTGATCCATCTCCAAGGAAGTATTGGCAACCTGAAACATAGAACTTGTTAATGTGGGCTAGGCAGAGCCTACTTTCATTACCAAAGCCTGGGCTGAATTTACAAACCTGGCAGTCAGCTAACTAGGAGTTCACTGTTCTCCTAAGAAAGTTGTGAGTGGCCATTAAAGTGGGAAACAGTAAGTATGCAGGTTTAAAGTACCATTTTTCATACAGATGCACACACACAACCTAAACATGCCTGTCAGGGTATAACTACCCATGACTAATGGACAAGTGTATGTCCACTAGGTAACTCAAAAACATGTAGATCCACAAAGATTTTGAAATATTCTTGTATATAAAATGACATTTGTTCCATTGTTCTGGCTCTTCACATCCCCTTCATAGATAATGAGTGACTTTTTCATAAAAACTTTGTGCACATTTGTCTCAATGAACTATGACCAGGCCCGATGATGAGGACAACTGTACAAACCAAACTAAAACACTAGTAAAATTGGGTCTGTCAGACATAGGTCTGCTGGGTATTAAGTTTGAACAAGATTATACTCTGGCAACACAAATGTTCTAATAACAGCCTTGGCACAGCCACACACTCCCATCTTAATTTAACTTGTCAGGCTCATCATGAAGTGAACTGCATGCATTTTATTTTAATTTAGTATATAGCATAGAGAAAACAAGACCAATTCCACATGAGAAACTAACAAAAGAACGGGGTAAAGCCACAGCTCAGTCACGTCATCACTTGGACTGAGACTGCAGCCTGCACATTTCCCCGCCTACTGCTTGCAAGGACAGGCAATAAAAAGGACCCAACTTATGATGAAAGAAAAAGCCAAGTAGGATTCTGCTCAAACAATTGCATTTGCTCAAGTTTAATATTCAAGCAACATAAAAGGGGAATGAAATCCTGTTAAAATGGGGATGTCCTACAGGCTTCTGTATGACTTCTGTAAGCTATGTCCACGGACTCCATAGACATCATTTCAGTGGGTATATACCACTAGGTTTTATTCACTACTCATTTTCTGACAATAATGTCATGGAGACTTCATATTAACATCTAGGAATTATTTAACCTCATAAAACATGATTTATGTGCCCTAACTTGGGCATGTATATTATAGATATGGAAGTGTGACATCTACAGTCTCCCATTATAGTCCATGGAGAAAAATAAGCATTTCTAGCACATCATTTGATCTCGAGATGGGTGTGCCCAAAACATATTTTCCCATCAGCCTACTCTTTAAGGTCTTCATTCCTACAGTACCTCTGAGAGGTATAGAAGTGCATTCAGCAGTAGGGCACAAAGATGCTGGAGGCAATGTTCACAAAGGTATTTAGACAACTGCTCCTAATTAGGTACCTAATTTCTTCCGAAATTCACAGACAGATTGTGTTTGCCTAAGGTTAAGCTGTAAACCATAATCACCTTGTAATACTTGGCTTCGACAGTTTGCATGTGGTCACACAGGAAATTTTTGTCAGAGCAGGGAAGCAATGTGACTTTTGCAAGTTTAGACCAACACTAAAGCTTCCAGGTCATCTGTCCTCTACATTATCTCTCAGCTTTGTCTAGCTGGTGCTCCTTCCTTAATGTTTATTTGTCTAGTTCCTATGTCTCCATGCCTCACTGGACTCACTGCTTATGAGAAATTGCCTTATATATTTTCCTTAACAAAATCACTCCTACTGCAAACAAGTTATTTGAAAAGCAGTATAGATATCCCCAAAGAGGATTAGCAGAGCCTTCTTCCAGCAGGCTGACAGGTTCTTTTTTGTTTCCTAGTCTTTTCTTCCCTGGCACCATAATCCTCCTTGCTGAATTCAGACACTCTAGAAGTATCAACACTCATCAACATGATGGGATGTCAACTCCGCAGCTAAAAACCCTGAGACAGGAGGCATTCAGGTAAATTTCAAAGCTGGCCAAACTCACAAATTTTAAAAAAAGAAATAGCTTGTTCAGTTTTAAAAGAAATGCAACTGATAAATGAACGGACCATTCCCAAACCTCACACTCATATCCTGTTGTCAGCCTGTTATCTGCTCTGAGGAAAGAGCAGAGAATTGAGGACTAACTCATACCATTGCCCTCAGCTCTCTCCATGTTCCAAGATTGATATAAATGGTCCATCAGGTGAGATAGCTCTGGTTTAGAAGCTGAATAGATGTGATAGTGCAACAAATGTGTATGTCCATCTTCTGATTGGAGCTTGTTAGCTCCAAAATGGGGTGTGATGCTAGCACAGCTACATACCTCCTGAAATGGTTGGCTTGTGTCTGACTTAGTATGTGGGTAAAACTTCCCTGCATTTACCCACACCTACCAGTAAACACCTTTCCCTGGGCTAGTCACCCCTTTGTGTCAGCCCAGCTGGCTGGTGCCCTGCAGAACTGCAGGGATGTAATGGTTCAGGACTGACAGACCTGTTGCACTTCCCAAAAACTGAGGGGAAGAGAAGGCTCAGCCATGCTTCCTTCCAGCTGCTCACACTGGGATTCATGAAGCCAGTAGCCCATGAGAGAGACAAAGGATCTATCAGACTGTCTCTTACTCTCCTCTATGGCCAAGTGAAGATTTAGATGCTCAGAAATAAACAAATACCAAGATGCAGGGACTGTGTCAACAATAATGTGTACAGAGACTTCAGGCATGTCTACACAACAAAGGTGAGAAACATTTAAAGTGAAAACATTTTGAAGCATAAGCAGTTATTTGGAGTCCAACTGTTGGTTTAGTGACTATTTGTTGATACATTTCCAGATCCCAGGTATTCAGAGAAAGACACTTCCTGTTTTTCTAAAAGGATTATCCATTCTGTCACAAAATATGCCAAACAGCTGATTACCCTTTAAATCTAGATGGATGCTTTCCCTGTTATACAAGTATAACTCCCTGAAATTAGTTACAATGACATTATAAAAGCACACAGTGTTTTATAATTAACTGCTAATAGGTAGCTACATGATTTGAAAAGGTTTAATGGATTTAATTAAACTACTTAAACATTTACATTGCTCTAATCAAGTGTTAGGAAACGAGCATAATACCTGGTTTTATGATTAATTTAAAAAAACTCTTTATGAATATAAATAGCCTTTTGGTTGAAAGCTATGAATTCATTAGTAAGTATAAAAGGTGAATGCTTGCACATCTTATTCCTTAGGAAATGAGTGTGGTTTCCTTAGCAGATGTTTACAATGAATGGAAAAGTTCCTGCCTGGCAAGACTTTTACAGAAACTGTTACTGACAGAGTTAATCCCTCGGACTTCTATCTTTGTTTAACATGCTACTTGTGTGTTAAAGATGAAGGGATGAGGCATAGCTGTTTAATTTCCTGCTTTCTGACAGGTCGCTGCTTTACTACATGCAAGCAAATAATTTTTTAACCACAACAAGTGGCAAATATGTTGTTCATAATACTAAAGGTTTGGGTTAAAATTCATCGAATATCATTAATATAATCACTGATTTTCACTTGCATTTCATCTGTCCACGGGAGAAGCAGCTGTGGTGCCACCTGGAACTACAGAGTTGAAAAAACATAGGTGACACTCCACCAAAAGAAAAGCTTATGGCACAAAGCACAGGTAACATGAGGGATAGATGAGTGAGTTTGGAAGTATCATTGGATGTTCTTTTGTGAAGATTTATGCATCTATAAAAGTAAGGCAAGAAGTCCCCAGTAAGGGTGGGAGAAAAAGGTATCAGACACCAATGTACTGGTATCATGGTCCTGAGAAAAGCTAGCTGGGAGCTGCTTCCTGACCTTGTGAGGTTAGCAAAACACCTACTCCCTGTTCTTGGAATCCTGCTGTGTCCATAATGGAAACAGTGTCCTCAAAGTTACAAAAAGCCCTCAGTATTTTCACCTCCAAAGCAGCTCAGTCAACAGCATGATGCTGTGGGGCATGACTTCAGGCAGAACTCAAGATAGGTCTTTAAGTAGCCATTAACATGACCATTCCTATGCAACTTCTAGCTCAAGAAGTCTCCAGCTGCTGATTGCCTGAACATATTCACCCTAGACCTTACCTTCTATTTTTTATCCTGTGTAAACATTCACTACCAGGTAACTATTAAAAACAGGAAACAGGGGAAGATGGACTTTAGATTTATTCTGAAAGTTCCTCAGTTTTATCTCATTACTCAGTTTATAAAAAAAGGAAATAGCACCACAAGAATCTCTGCCGTACATTGGAAGAGGCGTAGTTTGGAGTTGGGGTTAATGCCTTAATTTCATATCACATGATGACGTATTCCACATTTTTTGAACAATAGAAATGATTATAAGGGTAACAGTGACATGCAAACTTTCTTTTATGACAGGGAAGTCATACAGATCTACCACAGATTGGAGTCAAGATCGATTTTTACCTATTAAACAGTAATAAGGGGATGTAGGTCTTCAGTATTGCTTCTTTACTTTCATTTTGTTAAATTCCTTTGAATCACACCAAATATCAAAATGAACTGTGAAATATGCACTCCTACCTGTATCTAATCTCTTTATTGCCGAGTAAACTCTACAATGAGAGTTTCAAGTTATCTCTACTTTTTTACATGTAGTGTATTTCAAATATATATTTTATTTGTCAATATTTTTTTTTTATATTATGTACCACAATAGCATCTAACAAGAGGGTCAAATTATACTAGGTGCTTTTATAGAAGTGCACAGTAAAACAAGACTTTCCATTCCTAAACCTGGGGAGTTGATGCTTGGCCATGTACCACATCTCCAGTGACCAACTGAAGAAAAACTAGTTTCAGAAACTGGGCTATGACAAACGATTGATTGAAAAAAATAGGGTAAATGCAAAGCTAAAAAATGACTGAACATTCAGAATTAATCATGACTCATTGCATTTGTCTTTAGGTAGAACTATGCAGTGTGTGTGGTCTTGGCAGGCTTTGATAGGTTTACCAGAGGGTTACTGTTGGATGGAGCATATGATGGAGAGATTTCAAACGTGCATTTAAAAACCTGTATGTCAAGTGAAGAGAAAAAAGCCTCTAAAATTTTATAATATAATGCAATATTTCATATGGATGAACGAAGACATGTCTATCTGTGAGCTGCTTTGGAGCTATATTGTTTTATATTAATAATGTAAGTGTATTTTGTACTGCAGTGCTAAATATAAACCAGGCATCACACAAGCTGTTATGCAAGCGTCCCCATTCAGCTTTGCCAGCAAATGTCAGCACTGACCCCACAACACCCCATGCCTAGGGCCTCTCTTACACAGAGAATGCCAATTGTACTGAACTGTGGGAGCACTTATACTGTGGAGAACAGAGGCTAAAACAAGACCCACCAAACTTATTTTCACTTCAGATCAAAGCCAGAATGTGAATTCAACTCTCCAGACATCAAAGACCACTGCAGAAGCCCACTGTGCCACTTTGACCTGAAATTATGTCCTCATTATGTACAGTGAGAAATTTACAGCTTTTATCTCAAAATGCAATGCAAGAAATTCAGTTAGCTAAAAAAATAAATCAATGTAAATAATAATAATAATAGTAGTAGTAATCATCATCATCATCATCATCACCATCATCTGGACTTGATCAGTAAGAACACTGCTAATTAAAGGAATTTTTCTATTCTGCCAAGATTTCATGTTAAGTAGACTATGAAAATGAGTAGAAAGACCTTAGCCACAGACAATGAAATCAACATAATTTTCTTTCTAATAGAATTTGATGACATTCTAACTGACTTAATTGTCTCATGGTCTTACTATGTAATTTATACAGAGACCTTAGAGCTGGCTTCTAGTTAAACCTGTCTTACTAAACTCAAGATTACAAGCCACTGCAGTTTTGTTTCCATACCCCTTGAAATCATCAGAAAGACCACCCTCTGCTTCAGGCAAGTGGGGAAGTGGAAGATGGTTCCATTGATGTGGGTAAGGTTAGCTCTTGTTCAACATTCACATTTTCTTGCAAGTGGGTACATTGATACCAATCAGTGTGAAGACTTCAACAGTGCCACACGAGTGTTAGATCTGCAATGTTTTGTTCTCTAGTAATGAAGCAGAGGAGAGATGATTTAGACAGCTGGTTTCTTAAGTTGGAGGAATGACTAGAAGAGATGACGCACATGCACAAATCGGGCACTTGCTCAACTTTGTACATGATTTTGACAATAAATAGAAAAGTGTTGATGCCACTCTGCTGTGTGCCAGTAAGAGAAAAGAGTGCAAAGCACACAATTTTAGCTAGTCCAATGGCATTTAATCTTTTCTTTTTCATTTTATTTGGGACACCACGTGAAAAATTTTCAGTAGAGGTGTGTAGACTTAACTAGACAATCATCCTACTGATGATAGACTAGTTATTCCTAGCTGTTTACAGCAAACCTCTCAGAAGTAATGAAGCCTGTAGAACCCCAAGCACCTGAAAAAAGAAAGGTTAAGCAATGCATTGATCTAATAAATTTTTCAGTTCCAAACCCATCCCATGAAATATAACCAAAGATCACGGGAGTGGATATCATAAATAGTCATTCATGCATGCAGAATACATATGCCACATTGGACTATTTTCTGTCGACACACTGCTATACCATGAATATGAGTTCTTGGTGAAGGACTGTCTGAAATTTTTTGTGAATACCATGGCCCACCTCACCACTGATCCTCCAGCGGATAGTAAAGGTAGGCTGTTACGTACATGTGGACTGTGACTCCTTAAAGTTATAAAAGGTGCGCCTGGATTAGATGGCAAGCACATAAGGGTTGTGGACCCTTAAACATCCATACCAAGGATCTGGTCAGAGGAAATTGCATCTTCTTTCCAATGAGAAACCTGAGCTTCCTGCTGTGGAAACAAGGGTGTAGGGGACAGACAAGGTGTACAGCATACAGCTGGGTCCAACAAGAGTGTGGTGTGTGGAAGTGCTCCAAGACCCTGAGGCTTAGGTCTAGTGATATATGATTGTCTTTTCCATCCACAAGAGCTTTTCACTTGTTAACTGTACAAGAAAGTTTTGTGAAATATCAGGCAAAATAAAACTAGTGTACCTGTAGCACTTTAACAACCTATAGTCCAGAGCCCATACACAAACTAAAATCTGTAATTCCAGAAAAGCTACAAAACACAAGACATAGTAAGCACAAATATATTTATACTCTCTCTTTTGATCATCATAAATCTATGCCGCAACATGCCAACTTCTTTTCTGACATTGTAAGCTGATGGTAAAAGGGGTTACTTTATGGTTCACCTTTACTCTTGTTGCCTTCTGTTCAACTGGCTGGTTGGTATTGAGTGCTCTACACTGATCACTCATCCCTCTCTGCAGCCAGGCTTGAACCAAGTCTATAAATCAATGCTGTTAACTCAGCTTCTGTTGAACAAGTGGATGCATGACAGACTGTGATAAACAGTTGTAGCTAATAAAAGATGTAGGACTAAATAAGCATAAAAACTGAATTGCCCCTTGAGCCCATAGGCGTCTAGCCTTCCAAGCTGTGAATGAGGCACATTTGCAAGTAGCAAGCAATAAGTCCGTGATCACATTAGGCCCACCCACCTTGTATCTGGGCCCTGAACATATTTATATATTAAGAAAAAAATTATTTGAACATTTTACTATATGAATGTATAAATATAGAAGGAAACAGTATCTTTAATATATTCTAAACTACTAGAATTTCAGAAAGAAATTATTCAACCTCAGTTTTGGCATTAGCCTGTTTCTATTATTGTATTTTATTAAATTTTTATATTGTAATATTCTTAGAAAACTAAATATTTATAAGAAGGTGCCAGTGAATTAAGACTCCACACAGAATTTCATTTAAAATCTTTGTGTTTTTCCTGTCCTATAAAAATAAATAACCTTTTCTTCAACTGGCCAAAACATGGTCATTCTGAATAAGAGTACAATTCATCATCCATCCAAGTTGCTCTTTAACAATACCCTTCGTCTCCCTGACATAAAGCTACATTCATTGCTTTTTGAAAATTTCCACTCTTAAATGCCTGTAAAACTGAAAACATATACTGAAAGTACTTTGGCTTTTTCTTCCAAAACACATCTTAAAGGCTAATGAGACTTAATTACAAAATAGCTGTTTAATAACCATGGGGTTACAAATATTAAGCCTGCAGACAGGAGTTTTAGAAGGTAAGGGAATAACTTCAGAGCAAGCAGAGCGGTGCAGTTTGAGCAGCCGTGGGCTCCGGGTTGGATCACAGAGGAGCTAGGCACTGCCGCCGTCGGTCATGGTTCTCGGGACTGCAGCTAGTGTAGCCCTCCTGGATATTCAGGGACAGACAGATGGAGCAACTGTGTTTCCTGGGGAAAGGGAGAGCCTATCAGATCCCTGTTGACCCTGGTTTTGGGGGTAATGGTAAGGAGCAGAAACTGATCTTGTAAACAGTTATTACATAGGGTGGTGTTTCTTCCCACCGCAGCAGAAGGCAGTTCAGGGCAGTCACCACCAAGACATATGGCTCAGAAATAGAGCACAAAAAGGTTTGCATGTGTAAAACTGAGTCTTGTATCTGCAGCTGATGGCAGGTAAAGCAGACTGAAGTTAGATAAATTGTTCCAAAGTCAACTGGAAGTACCAGTTAGTAATTTCCCATCAAAAAATTGTTTGGTGACAGTAATATACAACGTAGACAAGAGTGCCAGAACCTCAGCTAGAATAAACACAGTGGCACAACAACAGATTAGCCGTGGTCAAACCAGCTTTGCTGGTTTACAAGAACTCAAGATCCACGACGCTTTGTAGCTTTATGACAAAAAGCCCCGGGATAGCTCATTTTTAACACAATTTTAAAGGGGGTGGAAAAATTCTTGGTGGTCATAATGACTGCACCTTCAATAAATGAAAGCAAAAAGTTATTTTAATCTCTCACGTTAATCCCTCACTCAGTTTTGCACTCTAAGTAATATTGTTTTAACACTTGTGCCAATGGAAGTCTTGCCAATATTTTCACAGAATGTCGATAGGTTTTGCCAATATTATATTAAGAAGGACATCTAAGAAATGCAAACATTTAGTAGACTTTTATGAAAAGTGATGTCTGTCCAGTATCTCATACCACTGGATAAAAAAGAAAACAAACTAAGAACTAGACCTCTGGAATACTTTCATATTTCATATGACAAAGAGACTCACTCTCTGTCCTGTGAAATAATGGATATATATTATCATTATTTGCTTTCAGTTACCCAAATATATTCACATAATCTCACGCTGTCCTTTATCATGAAGCCCTAGCAGTCTAAATCCTACAAGACAACAACAAAGATGCATGAACATACACAAAAGGACAAGTAAAGGAAGAAAAAAGTGGTTGATGATACTGAGCTCATGAGACTAGCCAGGTCAGTAAATGCATCTAGTGAGTTCATCGCTTTTTTCCCTTCCCTTTACTGTCTTGTAGTCTGCATAACTGTGTACTAATTTAGAACTGGTTGAAAGTTAGTATGTTAACTGCTTTTCCAGAGAAACAGACAGTTACATATGGACAGGTATAGTGTTCTCAGAAATATGCAGAGAGGCAATGCAAATCAGCAAAGAATGAAAACGTGGCATAATTTTGATGCAGAGCAAATCCCAGAATTTCAATTTCTCCATGAAAAAAATGGGGCTTGGGCTGTAAGACAGGCTGAATGGCAATGCTTGGGAGATACAGACCCCTTGAAATCCTAAAGGCTCAGCCTCTGAAGCAAGGCAGAGAAATGGAAGGGCTTTATCCAACTCTTGCCCATGTTCTACCAACACCTCACTCAGAACAGATTACCCAGGTATAATGCCTTGAATTTTATGACAAAGCCAATTCTGATCTAAATTAATTTTGTCATATTAAGTTCATGCTTTGAAAAAAAATGGAAAAAAGACAGGATTCAAATGTGAAGCTTAAGGCTTAATACGTCCTCCCAAATTTTCATTAGCATTAACCACAACAAATGATTCTCAATGGGTAGGTTCCTTCTAATATTTATAGCAAATGGCATAAAAATACTTGATTGAAAAAATGTAACAATGAGTTGATGAGGGGAGACACTGGCAGAAAAGACATGAGTTTAGAAGCTCAGAATCATGGAAGAGAGAGTAAGGGTTGCAAGAAAGTGCCCTGCAATAGAAGACAAGAAGTTAGTGTTTTATTACCAGGAGAAAGGGAGGCTGTGCAATATGAGGGTGTAAAATGTATTAGGGACCAAGTTCTGTATAACAGCACCATCAAAAATGGATGTAAATGGAATGTTGCAAAGTTGTGATAGTTAAAACTTAAGATTTTTTTTTTCCACATATTTGAAAAGGAAAGATTCTTCCCAGAGGTGGGACCTGAAGCTCTGGAAAGAAGGTTGAGGTTAACACAATCCCCATTTTACAGGCATCAGGCCCAGGGAGGACAGTGGTGATATCATGCAAAGATAACAAAGAAAACTGAACGGGGGATGATTAAGAATGGTGTTTCAGGCATTGTGAGCTTGCCCGGATATTGAGTAGCACTGAGAAGACGGGAAAATAATTTGAATTTAACTTAAAGTGGAGGACTCAACCTGTGAGTCATTGGCATACAGATGATAGCTGGAGTTGTGTTTGTAAATAAGATCCACAGGAGGGGAAAACAGAAGCAGGATTAAGGGATGAGTCTTGTGAAACCTCAGAGAAACTTGGGAAGAAGGCGTGAAGGCTCCACAGGGAAACAGTAGCAGCATATGTTCTTTGCACATATGTTGCCAACCGCTTTCGGCAAGCTCCGCTCGGTTGCTGGACTGGCCTGAGGTTATCCGCACCTCAGGGCCATTGAGCACAGACACCAATATGAGGATGCAGCAAATGGCGTTTATTCAACTTCGCAACAGCATTATATAGTCGTCTTGTCTCGTGCTAGCTCTTGCAATAAGTGGCAACAGCAGCGTCCCATCCATAATTCCGCCTACCTTTCCGTCACATCCCGAGATCTTCCGCTTGCCACATCCTTACACACATATTGTTGTAACTTGTGTTTGAAAATCCAAACTTTTGTTTAAAGAAATGCAGTGAAACACAGCTGAGTATAAATAAGCTCTGCTGTATAGAGACAGGAAGATGATTTCCAAAGATCTAAAGGATGGCTCTTAGCGAATAAATTTGCTGCAGTATTTGGATCAGGCCATGAGCAACAAGGCAATGGCTGCTGCCAAGCACTCATGCTATTTAATATTATACAGGTTCTTTTCTCTCGGGCTCTCATTTCATGTCTTCTGGTGTTTCACTGTCTCTTAAGTAGATTCTTACTTCTTCCACCAAATTTAATATAGCATAATAACACTTTCAGCTAAATTTAGACAAAGACTGTACAACTCCCTTGAGTATGTTGTTTCAAGAACTTCACAATAAAAAGTAATACAGAATTTGTACTCAAGCCTGTAGAGGTAAACAGGGAATTATATGCCATGGCCAAGAAAAATCTATAAAAATCTATAATCATTCCATAAATTATACTAGTTTTTTCCTTGTTTAATTCTAGGATATTTCCTTAAGAGTTTATTCTTTCCATGGTGCCATTTCCCCATGCATAATTTACATATTTCTTCCACCTATTTGGAAAATTTTTTTTGCAAATGACATACTATGTTGAGCACAGGAATGCTGAATATGGTGTGACTCTTTTATTGAGGTCTCATAGTCAATTGGCCTAGAATGAAAAGTTCAGTTTGCCCTGAGAAATATAACAAGTATAGCACATCCACATTCAATATTGAATACTGTAATTATTTAACATGTATTTAACATACCAATAACTGGTAAAAACTTTTAAGCCACCAGATTTACAGCATATCAGGCTGTAGGAACAGTTAGGATAGTCATTCTCAGGTTGCCCTCTACTGTTTAAGATTAGAAAGACAAGGCATGTTTTACAGAGCTGTAAAAAGCAGAGTTTAGGGGAGGGAAGTCTGGGACTAGAACAGGAAAATAAAGGCTTGCACAGAAGATTCATAACTTTATAAAAAATCCATTCATTTTAAAACGTAAAATCAGAGAAGTAGAAACTCTCTGAAGAGGAGTTAATGATAAAGAAAATGTAGAAAGTTCAGAAATGTAACTTGATTTCTAAAAGATTGCAAAATTCTTATTTTCCTGGAGAACCACCAGCTATAGGAACAAATCCTGCAGTTGTAACACAATTTCCCATTCAAGTCAATGCCACAAATCTAATTCTTAGAAGTTTGAACACTCAGCTGAAATTCCTGGCTTGGAGAATTTGACCTGGGAATGTGGCAATAAAAAAACCTGACTTTTCTTCTTTTACATCTACTTTAGAGATGTACTATTATTTGGTATCATATACATCAATTTCAAAAATCTGGGGGCTGCGCTAGCCAAATAATTGGTCTAAACTGAATCCAGGTGCTTCTTGAGCCTCAGCAAAGTTCAGTGCTCAAGCTCTTGAAGGGTGGCCCTGGAATGACAAGCATTTCCAGAAATCAAGGGAAAGATTTACTGGACTGGGAAGAGGCCTTCCATCCTCAACAAATAACATCACTTCTTTCCTATCAAAATGATCATATTTACCCCTTACAAAGGGTTTTCTTCACTAGCCTGTCTCAAAACAGTGGGTACAAAAACCAGCTGTAGCATTACAGTAAATATCTAGACTAGTATGACTTTGGGAAAGCAGGTAGGTAATAACAGCCCAAAATAGCTTCACAGAGATTTTCTGCTTGCCTGATCAGTCACCCAAACTTTAACTTTGCAAACAAGGGCAAATCAAATTTATTTGGGCCAGAATGAAGGAGAGAGGCTGGATATGCTTGATTTAACTGGAGCAGAAGGGTGGGAGGATTCGTTGCTTGGCAGCAGCTGTCAGGCATGGGGTAGGCCCAATTGTTGACCCAGTATAGTGACTGTGGACCTTCAGAAAGTCCTACGGTGTCTACCTGCTGGGCAGGTGAAGAAGGTCGCAAATAAAGGAGGTTTGTTGTTCAGTAATGCTCGTTTGCTTCAAGTGCTTTATATGGACATGCTTTACATTGTTTGTTTCTTTCCTTCACAAAAAAATCTGTCAAAGTTGGTTTTTTTTTTTTGAGAGAGAAGGTAAAAAGAGAAGGTTTAGTGTTCATTGGCAATGGAGGACTAGTGGAAAATCCTTTGGGTCGTTTTGGGTGATTCAGATCTACTGGATGGAACCACTAACAGAAGTGCATTTCCTTAAAAGAAATTAATCGTATTTGGACTGTTATGAAAAAATCGAATTATTGCCACATGGCATCACTATGGAGTATGGAGGGGAGGGAGGGGAGGAGGCTTGAATGTCTCTCGTACATTTTCTTCATCAGACTCATTTAGGTTTCTTACATGGCTCTATGTTTCTTGTATTTTTTCTGCATGCTCTTTGGATATCTTTATTACTCCAAATTATAGCTACATCTTGTGACCTTAACTTGAGCTTAGCATAGTTTTTGTCTAGGATTGTGTATATTTAGGGTCACTACCAATTAACTTCAATATAACATTAAGTTCACATAATAAATTCAAGAAAATGTAGTGTATAGAGAGTTCTCATTGCCTTTAGGGAGAAGATTTTCTGCCTCTAAAAAAACACTCTGAACTGACCCAGATGTGCAAGAACAATACTCACTGACTACACAGAACAGGTTTTGGGGTCCTTTGATCTTAACCTCCCCATTTCTTTTCTAAACATCTTCAAAGGGCTGTCTTTCTGAAAAGAGAAGTTCACCCATCCTTATTTGCTGACAGATTGAACAGGAAGGGCACGTGGAAGCCTTTTTTATTTTATCGTTTGATTTATTTAAAAAGCAAATGTAAAAGGTCTTACATTTGTGACACTGGGATCCAGGACTCCTCAACACACAGCTCAGTTCTGTATCATGGCAAACTCAGAGGAGTAAACAGCTACAGCCGTACACAATTATTATCTGAGTCACAGGGCAATAGTGAATGTTTTTTCCATTTACACACTAGTCTAACACAATAAAATTCTAACATAGTTTAATCCTGTCCAAAGTGTCCCTGTCACTTACAAAGAGATGAAATACAGACAGACCTTGGAAGATAGAGAAGTTCTTGCTCATTGGAAGTGGCAGTATCTCCTATTTTGATTCAGACTACCCGGAAATCTGAAGGAAAGGTGTAAATAAGTGGCTTCTTTAATATTATTTATAGACTGACTGATTCAGACCTGTTGAACAACACTGTAAATGTGCTGTAAGTCTATCAAGTAGATAAGAAAACAATGAATTTAGACAATTTCCCCAAAACTGACAAAGTAAAAATCAGTAGCAAGACTAAAGTATGATGCAGGGCCTGACCCTTCACAACCACTCTATGTACTTCTTTATAACAGTTCAAAGTGGATATTTTTTATGGTGTAAGGCAGTTCAGAGACTATTTCATGAATACTTAAAAGTGCCTCTATTTCTGCCACACCAGAAGCCTTAAAATGTTAAAGTCATTATTCCAACTCACGCTCTGTATCTTCAATCATTTTACAAATGGGAGGACAGGCACTTTGATAGACCAGCTCAAGTGCATCTATGCCAATGCACACAGCATGGGCAATAAACAAGAAGAGCTGGAAGCCATTGTGCAGCAGGATAGCTATGACTTAGTAGCTATCACAGAAACATGGTGGGATGACTCCCATGACTGGAGTGCTACAATGGATGTCTATAAGCACTTCAGAAGGGATAGGCAAGGAAGGAG
>VYZV01010647.1:1462-14927 GCA_013401275.1 Pandion haliaetus
AAACAATAAATCCGATTTGCTTTCAATAGGGCTTGAGATCCTAATTGCCTTCAGTCGTTCCCAAATTGTCATGCTCATGTACTGATTTTGTTTTCCTTCTGAAGTGCTTCAGTTTCTTATTCTGATAAAGCTGTGAAGGATTGATTCTTGAAATCCTTACTCAGGCAAATGCTGCTATGGCAAACAGAACTTTTGACTGTATCAGGAGTTTATGATTTGGTTTGATTAGAATTTTATCTCTGTAAAAACTGCTGAATACTTCCCAATGAAGTAAATTTTCTCAAACGGAAGGTTTCTAGCAATGACCTGACAAATCTCTTTTCTGAAATATCACATCATTTAGCTTGCAAAGATTGAAAAATCACTTTTCATTCCAAAAGAATCTTTTCCTGCCTTTGAATACGGTTTCATTCACACCACCTAATATCCTTGTTTGGACCAACTCCTACATATATAAAAGGATTCTATGTGGGTAAAACTGAAGTAGTGCATGCTGCCTTCAAACTGAGGCATACTCGATGGCACACTGTAAATTAAATCATTTTTGGCAGGCCTAAATCTTCTTAGGCCAACAAGAGCTACAGCTGGCCAACTTAAGAGTAGATGGAGTGGGAAGCTCTTCATACTTCTTTCCCAGTTATGTATTTTTTCAGCAGAGCTTTGTATACTCTTACAGTAGCATGTGGCTTGGCTTGATGCTGCCTAGGAGGTTGGTGTTCTTGCTAATAATACAGTTTCTTGAACTTTACATAGGCACAGATACCCTCTAGTATAAACATTATGAGATGTGGCCTGCTAATAATTTTAGCAACCATATGTACTGTCTTATTACTCCGAATAATACAGGGTTTTGTCATATTTTTAGTAATTTATCTTATAGTAATTACATTGCAAAGAACAAGATATGAAATACAAACTGCATTTTAAATTACATAGTGTTCTATAACGTTTTTTCCCCCCAGCTCTCAAGAAAAGGAAAGACAATTTACCCCCAGTTTTGTGTGATCATGAAAAGTTCACTAAGATTTTTAGACTTGAAATCAGAACTTTTGAGACAATTAAAGAAACTATTAACTGAACCAATTTTTACCTTTGATATTGTACAGAGACATCTACTTGATGAGCAAGTTGTTTTTAGAATGCCATTAATGTTTTCCAATCTTTGTGTTTAGGATATTTTCTATATGAAAAAACAAAGATTTAATGATGTTCATATGTATCTTCACTTCAATTGAATTGTTCAAAATGAGCTGATCAAAATATGTAATTTACTTGATCAAAACTTCACTGGTTAATTAGTTCCCTGGAGCATTTAGGAAATCAGAAATATATCAAACAACACACAGTTTACTTACAGCACTTTAAGACTGAAAAGGCCAGCAAATGCTCCCTTAGGAATGTATGTCAAGCCATTTCCTGCAAGACGTCTGCAAAGTTTGAAAAAGGAAAAGAGTGAATACTTTTTCTCTTCATGTGGAATTAATTTGGTTGTTAAAAAGTGCAACACAGCTATGTTTGAGCGACTGATGCCAGAGGCAGTAGTTTAATAGCCTTGTTTTGTCATTAATACACTTTTAAAAGCAAAAAAAGCTGAGAAGCCGTTAACTGTACAGTTGATTTACTGACAGCTGGACTGCAGAGACAAAATGCAATTTCACTGCAAATCGAGCTTATGGTTTAGAATGCACACTGAATTCTTCATATTGTTCTTTTTAAGGATTACAGCAATCTCAGCAACTAAAATACAGATATATTGACAACAGTTAGCATCACTGGATTTACAGGCATGCACTTTTGGAATTGTACATGTATGGTGTCTGTGAACATTTAACTCATTTGCACCAACAGCAAAATATATCCACATAGTAATGGCCACAGTTCATTTAAAAATAACTACACATAAAACTGCTATACTGGTGGAATCATAGTTTTTCCTGTGAGTAGATGTGTAATAGGTTGGCATAAAGTGTATTTGCTACAATTTGTAGGACCTTTTTCCCTACTTCTATTGCATATTCCTTCTCAGAACTCCTGAAAGTTATTTTACAGACCTAGGTAAGTAAAACAAATACCTCTGTAAAGCATGTTAACTCTGGCAAAAAAAGACCGCATTCTGTAAGGTTTGTGCCTAGGAAAGAGCTCATGCATTTGATGTGAAATAATGGCATTTCCATGTTCCCCATCAGTGCATCTCCACAGCATCTTACATTTAGCCTCCCAACATCTCAGGTCAGCATGAATGTGCTATGATACCTGTAGCTTAGCTGGAAAACTGACTGGCAGGGGTCAGATTCCCCGTCAAGTTACTTCGTGTCAGTAGAGCCATAGTGTCTGCTCTTAGCTGGCAACAAATGCAGGTTGATATGATGTAACTCTATTCTATTTGCAGACCAAGTCAAGCCAAGTGCAAGTCCCACCAGTTAAGATACTGCACTCCAAAATTGCAGACAGTTACCGCAGACCAGCTGATGTGGTAACAGAGTTGACATTTGATTTGGCCTCTGGCCCCTTAGGAAAGACCACAGGACTAGATCCAGAAAATGCTTTAGGTACCAAGCTGACAGAAAGGAACCTACAGTATTGAAGTAGTCACCAGGGTTGCCAGTAGTGTTCACGGCAAAGGCCAGGTGCTTATGACTGCAGTCCCAAAGATCCAGCACTGACCGGCCCTTCAACGCAGTCTTCCTTCGGAGTTTAGTTGCCCCAAGCTAACTAAAGGGTCCTGAGCACACCTTCTCTTTAGACACCTCTTTCATGCAGAAAGTAGAAATAAAAATTGGGCCATAAAGAAAGAAAACATGATTCTAGATCCCAGCTCCAAAGACTTTTCAGGCATTTCCAATTTGTGGAAGAGGCTCTTCCCTGTGCACACACACCTGCTGAGAGATGTGACCTGCAACTCCGAGTGGCTCTTCCTCTCTCTGTTCAATGAATTTAATTGCGCTCTGCAGAGGCACTCAGCTTCAGACAGAGCTGCTGAGCTTGTCCCTCACTTTGGAGTCCATTGAAGTCTGATGTTCAGACATCTGAGAACGGGGCACCTGCACCTGAATCCCTGCAGGCAGATGAGCAAACCAGACCTGGGTCACTCTTGCTCCAAGGTGAGGCACTCACAGGCCAAGTCTATTTTTTTTCAGATGTGCGAGTGGCTTCTCCAGCTTCAGCTTTCACTGTGAACGAAAATGGCAATGACTTTTAGGTTGTTGCTGGATCAAGCAGATGTGTGCTAGGTTAGGCACACCAGACTGGCTCTCTGAAAGTAAATGCCATTTGCGGATCACTGACTAGTAGAGGCTCAGGACCTATCTAATGCTGATCTCAGTTTATGATATGATTTTTTGGAAAGACTAAAGACTGCTTCACCCCCACAGCACCCTTTTGGTCTGTTATTTTAATGACATGACTGGACATGAGTCTCGACATGAGCCTGTCATGAAACAGAAAGTGAGGCGTCTGCAAAACTTTACTGGAAAAAAAGTAGGTACAAGTATTGAGGTTTTCACTTAGAGCTGTAAGTTAGTGCTTTGAGCATCCTATGGAAAGCTTGATAAAGAGCAGAGAACTAAACCCACATGTCTGAAGACTCAAGCTGGTGCTCTTTCAGGCCACCATCCCTTCCTGTGTGGCTGTGTTGTGGCAGTTTTCGTAACTGTCACAATGCGAACTGCCAAACACACTACATGTTCATACCACCTGTTTGAACTGGAATAATCTTCATAAAATGGGCCAGCTGAGAAAATCAGACCCGTTTAAAAGCTCCTAGAGAAGGGCTCTGGCAATTACCAAGCATGCTCCTCCCTGCTGCAAACGCAGGACTGCGGCAATTTAATTGGGACACTATGCAGCTTTAAAGTTTTGTTTCAACGTCTAATACTCACTTTCCCCAGCTTCAGAGCATCATCATGTCTTTCTGTGGTAAGACTTAATGTTTGGCATTTTTTGAAAATGTAGTGTCATAATTTTAAGACATTTTTATGGCAGCTGTAATGTGTATCTAATATATTTAGAAAGAAATACCTAGGCACAGAGACACACCTATACATATACATGCTACACGTCTCACTGACATTCAGGATGGTTTTAGTGAGACTGTACTGCATTGGGCTGTATTTGAGCTAGTCTCTGATGGCCAAAACTTTTCCATGTAACTTTTTTCCCTGTTTCCTTTTGTGGCCAGGTTCTCTCTCAAACTGGCTTCAGAAGAAGGTTTGCCAGATTAAACTGCTGTCATTCTGACTGTAAGGTCCATCTGGCCACCCACAATATACCACCGTAAGAGCCTGACCCCTACGCATGGCCCCAGCTCCAACATCTTTTAGAGGAATATCCAAAGCCGACAGACAGTTAGTTGTAACCGAGGCATGCTGAGCCATGTCCCTGAGCTGTTCTGAGTGATAGCTACCTGCACTGTTAAACTGAGATGTAATTTTTTCCTCTTTTCTTTTGTTTTGTTTCAGATTCCAACCCTTGTTTTATATTCTGCTTCATTTTAGATCACAACTTCTCAATTATTAAATATGTATTGTACAAACACTTTAGACAGATGAAACCAAATCTTAATCTTCTTTTTGGAAGAGACAGCTTCTGTATTTACTCCTTATGAGTTCTTCAAACTGCAGGTCATTCTTGAAGTTCTGCTTTGAATATTTTTCAGTTTGGAAAGAGCTCTCACTAATTCTGCAGATAGTGGTTAATACTATCTTATGTGATGCTCCTCTGCTTATGCAGCAGAAGATCACGCTCATCATGTATAGACCTACATATTTCAGTAGAGGGCTACATCAAATATGTCACAAATGCCAAAATACATGTATGCCCATGTAGTTCTCTCAGGAAGCAAACTGATCATGTCAGAAAAGGTAGACATCAGGCAAAAATTATCTTCTACATAATGAGGTTATCTCACTTTCAGTTACCATATTAAATTCTTTCTCATGATGCCCTTTTCATGACTTTCTGTGGAACTGACTTCAGGCAAACCACTTATCTACTCCCAAGACACTCCATGAGACCACTTCTGAACACTGGCACAAGAGCAGCATCTTCCCAGCCCTTTGGAATTCCTCAGCATTGTGGTATTTGGTAAAAATCAGCAAAAATGATTCATTTGGATCGTTGTCCAATTCTTTCAATATTCTTGGATCAAAGTTAGCACATCAGTTCTTTAAGGCATGCTGCAAAGCTCATTAAGTTTGGCTTATTTGTTCCTGACCATTTTTAATGCCTTCCTTGCGGCTTTTTCCTGCTATTACTGTGTTTCTATGCTCAGTCTTGGCATAGGGGAAAATTAATCCCCTTGTTGACACTTCAGTACCTATGAAGTATCTATCAGGGTTTACTCTTCTCCACTTCAGGGACTTTGTTTTCCATTACCCTAAATTATTTGAGGGAAGCTGCCCAGTATTGTACTGAACTTTGGATGGACTTTGGGTAGTGATTTTACTCTGGATGGGTAAATACTCCTTTCCCTGAACAGATGAGGATGGATATACTATCTGTCTCTATAGTTCAGCGTTTAGTTAATGATTTCTGAGAGCCGGAATGAACTAGCTTGTTTATAGCACTTACATAACCAAATGGCTGGCTTCTATTGTTTGAACGACTTTGAATTTCCATTTTTAAAAGTTCTTTTATTTCCAGCATTTCTGACATTATTTTAGAAATATCTCATTAAGTACATTCAGGCTCAAAATGTATCACATCTCCTTAATGAAAAAGTAATCAAAATTACACAGCCTTTCTGATTTTGGATCATATTTTTGGAGCTATGTTATTTTAAAACTAGATTTTACTTACTCTGCTTCATATAACCTTGCAAATTAATGGAGGCTGGAAAAGTTTACGGGGAAGTGCTACCAAATGCTTTCCTCAGTACCTGCTACTTGCCACTGTTGGAGTCAAGATAGTAGGATACTTTTGGCTTAAGTATAGGCTAAGTTTTTATACTACTGCATGTTTCTTTCTAAAAGGTGTAAAATAAATGAGCTTAGAGAAAAACATGTTGCCTCCATTCTTTCAAATGGCAGCATTTTATAAAATATCTTTCAATGCAGTTCAGCCCAGCTGGCAATCTCTGCTCACTGTTGGAATAGCTGCAGTGCTGCAGGTCAGGTTCATGGCCCATGGCTGGATCTAAGAAAAGGTGTGTCTGGGCTCTCCTTTGAGTGTTCCCCATCTGTTTAACCCTTTGGTGTCTTCTGACCTCTCCTGCAGTGTCATAGTTCTGAGAAATCATGGTCACCAAGTCAGGAGAACATTCCCGAAGTCAACACAACTAATGAGACACCCACAGAAAGCTCTGAAAATGATCAGAAACTTTTTTTTTCATTTGATTGTTGCTCATGTCTGTAAAGAAAAACTTCATTCCTCAGCAAGAAGCAAACAGACACGAAGTTGTGACTGAGCACAGTCAACTATTTCCTTTATGTTTCTAGTACAATAATTTTTCTTTGCCAGCTCAAAACTGCTTTGCACATGCATGTTTTCTGCATCAGGACAAGCCTTGCCTGGGTCTGAGTGTCTCCTCATTACTTGCTGTGATGGAAGGTGAACTTGAAACACTAAAAAGTCTTCTCTTTACAGCCAACAAACTGTGGCATTTAATAAAGAAAGCACCTCTCCACTTACTGTGGAAAGAAGCCACGGCAAATCTAACCCAGCTATTCCTCGTTGTCTGCAGCAGACAGTGACAGTATGCTGTGGGTAGTGACTACTTTTCTTCTTTGCTTGAGTAAGATCTAGTCCAGCAAAGGCTGAACAAGCACCTGTAAAGTGTATTTCACAATCTAGTGGTATCAAACCTATAGGAAGGACATGAAAGGAAGATAATAGTCTCCTTTGGAAAAAAGCATACGTGTACATTAATTAATATTCATGCTGTGTTCTAACAGGATTAGCACAACGGAATTTTCTGGAACAAGTTACTGATCAAATCTTGCAAGGTGCTGAAATGTAGGAGAATAGACGGCACTCTGTATCTTGGGCTGGCTCAACATATGACAGGAATAAGCAGTGTGAAAGGAGACAAGCTCCACTATTAAGAAGTGAAAATCCAGTGAAATCTGTTGTAATTCTATTTTAGAACAGATACAGTTAAGTAGAAGTTCATTACACTCAAATTTATGATAAGTATGTTGGACTCATTACTATGCCAGTAAACTATAATAACAATGCCAGACTGACTCAATGTTTCTAGACTAGTGCCAGTGTGTGCCCTTTAACACAGGTTAGATTATATATTGTTGCACCACTTGTGTTGCATTATATTTAATCAGTCTACATATACCGAAATATCCTACACAGAATGTAATTGTGAATGCAATCTAAAATTATCCTTAACTGTGCAAAGATACTGAGGGATTTCTACAATAATAATTCTGTGAACTACTATCTTGCCTTCACGTCCCTTTGACTTTGCATTTTACTTCCGTTCACTAACTGATCTGCTGATTTTATTTAAAGAATGAGAGCAAAGACTGCACATGCTAAGAGCATGCTATCCTGAATTTTGTTATATATACACACATGTATGTTTAAAGATGAGTAGGTTAACATCAATAATGTCACAATTCAGTCAGTTTCATATTTGCCTGTTTTCTTGGAAAACAGATGTGTCACTCCTCATTTGCTACATTATATACTATGACTACCAAACTCTCCAGACAGAAAATTGGAAAGGAATTAGATAGAAGAACCTAGAGACTGGTGAAAAAAATCTTTGCTTTTGTGAATAGAAAGTACAAAGGCCTGAGACAGTGAAAAACCCCAACAGTTGGGACAGTTCTGCTGCTATGTGGTACTAACCTTCCTGAATCTGGTGCTAAACCACTAGTATGCCATGTAGAAAATTCCATTTAAATTCATGTAACTGTGGATTGTCTTTAATACCTTGGGTACAGATAAGAAATTCTCTTTTATAATTTGAAACTTCTTTCTTAAAAGCCTGACCCACCTCTCCAACTGCCATAATTGCTCTGAATAACTGATAAAGATCTGTGGTGAAATCTTAGTCTCACTGATGTCTGTGGAAAAATTTGTGCTGACACAAGTAGAAATAGGACTCTCATTTGCATCCTCCCCTAGTATCGTATTTGCCAACAATTTACTCTTCTCTGAGGAGTTGTACCAATAGCATTAGTACCAATCCTAAAACTATTATCTCCATTTCTAATAAAGGAAATGGCTGCTTGTGGAAGAACAACATGGAAATATAAGAGGAAAACATAAACGTCCAAATCTTTTTCTAAAACAACTTGTTCTGGATATAAAAAATTGCCTCTGTTTAAGGAAGAATTACCAATCTTCAATCTTTTGCTTCAATTTTGTTTCCTGTCCAACTTAATCAAAGACACACAAGCACACAACTACAGATATATTTAGTCCAACTATGTCAAGATACAACCAATATATAATTTATACATTTCTACGACCATATTTTTCTTCAGCTTACATACACATCTATAAATAGGTAACAGGAAACGTTCTTGCTTCTTACATCAAAAAAGCTTTGACAATTTGGATACTCATCAAGCACTTACCCAAAGTCAACTAAAATTTCAAGACAAGAGTTTAATTTAAAGTTTATTAGTGATTATTCTTGGGCCAATGCAATAGAAATGTACGAATTAACAGGTGATTCATTACTGTGTTAATTATTAGTTAATTAATCGATGATATCAACATATATATTTCAAAATGTTTTTGAGGAATTACTTTTGTTAGACTAGGAATTTAAATGTTACTCTGTATTTTAATTACCTTTTTATATTTCAATCTGTCATGTTAATTAAAGCTGTAGTCATTACAGTAATATAAAAAGAAATGTGGGTCAAACGATATATTAAAAAATTTGATGCTCAGAGAGATCAAAGAAGAAAATGTAAAGATATTCTCCTTTCTTTGAAAAAGGGGAGGGGAGTGTGCAAGTTGTAATTGTGCTGTATATTATATTTATTGCTACTTACAGTTTAGTTGGAAATTCAAATATAATACAGTCTGCTCTTGCTGTAGGGCCTAATTGGCTTTTAAAATGCATGTGCCAAATTCTCATAGGGTGTTAACTGGAATAACTCCAACTGACCTCAAGCAGTTGGAATGAAATCAGTGTGTATTTGATCTTGAGCTGGCTTTGATAAAACAGATCATAGATTTTTGTCAGTTAGGGATATGGTCTAAAATGTACTATTCCATTCTCCACTTATAAAAGGCAGAGACTCTTTATGCACCTGGCATGAGTGCTAAAGACAACTGATCTTTCCTTTCATGAAGTTGTCCATGGCCAGTGCTGAGAAGAAGCTGTTTTGCTCTCAGCGCTGCAGAAGGCAGCGCCCTTCCACAGGGCTCCAACAGGGCCCTTCTGCTGAACAGGCAGCCAGGTACCTGCCTTCTGATTGCAGCAAGGCCAGCTGTCGGGAGGTACTCCAGCATCAGGCAGGAAATCCCACGCAGCTTCCCAGCAGTGGATCCCAAGGACAGAACCAGGAAGAGACGTAGCTTTACTTCTGTGCTCAAAGAATGCTGTCACCAAATCACTACTCCCGGAACAATCTTAAATTCGTTAAAATTTCTTTCTCAGTGTTTAAATGTTACACCAAGATGCAGCAACAAATGGTGGATCATATACATCACATTTCCTAGACTGTGTCTTCCAAGTGTCATTTACACTTCTGATGCTGGCTTTTGTTTTATCCCAGTAGTGCCAGTATCACCAGAAAGGGTAAGAACTAATAGTAATAATCATTAATAACAGGAACTGGCTGAAGTGTACTGCAGTACAAGACACTATGATTAAACTATCAATAAAGGAAAATATGTTAGCTGTTTTGTCATTCCTGTGTGATAGGCAAAGGACACAAATTGTGTAGATCCAAGTTTCGAGATTACTACTGTTTTCTGAGTAGTAAAATGAAGCAACACCAAAGAATTACTGGAGAAATTACTGCTACTCCTGTTTGGAAAGTCAAAAAAACAACTTGGAGAGAAGAAGTTGGTTTTACTGTGTTTGCGAACCTATAAGATATAAATGTGATATTGGCTGAATTCTTCACCCGTAATCCTAAGCAAGTGGAAAATTGAACAGTGTAGGTATCAGAAGCGTTCACTGCACTGAAATCAAGCAGTCTACAAACAGGCTGAACTTCCTCTGACAAAAAAGGAAATTATTTCTGCATACTTGCTGCTGCAGTACACATGAAATGTATAAGACTTAAATTAAAATGCTGCCTCGGGATCTACAGATATATAGCACGTTTAATAAAGCATCATTTCACCTTAGTTTAATTAAGTATAATTTCACTATCTGTATTGATCGCAAAACACAAAAAGCTCTTCCTATGACTTTTTTTGATATTCTAAACTAGTTCCTAACGAATATTGCTGGATAACAAATTACAAGTTCCAGAAAGCATTTACAAGCTACAAGCCAAAAATAAACTTCAACACATGCTCAGTAAGAACAACGCTGCAGCACTGACAAGGTTTCTTGGATATCAACCTAGAACATTTATTGTTTCCGCTTGCATGCATATCTTACTCTTTTCACTCCTCTTTTATCTTCGTCCTTCCCCCATCTTCTCCCTTTCTGCCCCTTTACACTACAGATGCACAGCAGTTCCTGTGTCAAGGTTGCTCCATGCAATTTGCATTAACATTTCCAGAATAATTGTCTGTCAGCACAAGCTATTCAACAAGCAATGCAAGCAGCTCTGATTTAGTAAGGCATTTGCTCTGTTGTTTCTCTTTTTTTTTGTTCCTCATCTTGTCGTTCTTGATAAGACAGCAAAAAGGGCAGTTTGGAGGGTGTCAGACTGACACATCCACATGGGAGAATTCTTTGTTGTTGCTCACTTTGGTGGCATCAAAGGGACAGCAAAAAAGGCAGTGACAGCTCCAGAACATCAGGGCCCTTGTTTTGTGTATGTAAAGGTTACAAGTTGTTATGTCATACAGTAGGAAACTTCTGTGTTTGTGTTTGTTCTTTTCTAGTAAATCAAACTGTGTATGCAAAAACCGCGGGAGAAAACTACTGTAACTGCTTCCAACTAATTAACTAAACATCTTCTCTCTGTTTTTACCAACATACAGTTAATTTCAAAATGACCACTGCACTTCCCTCTGCCAGGACTTTGAGTGCCTCCCTGGCTGTATTAAAGCAAAGTTGGAGAGCCACAGCCCTGAGTTATCAACAAGTCTGTCTTATGGCAACAGCATTTACAATGTGCCATGGGCCACTTGCCTGGCTGGCGACAGGTACCTCTCACTGGCAAACACCACATATTGAACACAGTGGCATAGTCTGAACAGATTGTCTCTACATCTATGTATGTTTGAAGTGAAGAAACCAAATTCACAATTTATGTGAAGAAATCGAATTCACAACTTAAGTGTTAGGTTGTGTGCAGCTCTGAAATTACCTATGGGATTGTAAGTCATTTAGTAGTGAAAGTTCTTGAAACTTTAACTGACAGACGTGGCACAAGCCAATTTCCACCATGAACAGCTCCACTAAAACCTGCTGTGCAAGAACTGTAGAACATATTTAAGTGACATCGGGAAGAAGCATGTGTGGACAGTTTGAGGCCTCCAGATACTCTGTTTTTACTTTTGTTGTGCATGTCAGTTGCACGTATTTTTACTTTTTTGCCTTGGAGGTTTTTAAAACTATGCAGATTAATCTTTGGGAAAGATTTTAGTATTTAAGCATGCTGTCCAAAGATTGTGGAAGTAAACTACAAGATTCCCCCACTTCCTCCAAAAAGTTTTGGACTATGGCTACAGCACTTTCACGTTTTCTACTAGCTTACATAATAGTAAAAAGTACAGAATCAGTTTTCAGTGCTGGCCATAATGTGCCTCCACCAGCACAAAAATAAAGACTGTGCAAGACCCCAGGAGTTAATGCTCTCAGTTTTCAAAGACGTAAATGACCAGTGAGCTCAGTCCCACTGCTCAAAGTTAGTGGGGAAAAGAACACCTAATTCCCATTAACAGCTTCGAAAACGTCTTTGTAGGAAGAAAGAGCAAACAGAGAGAGAAGTAAAGGGAAAACAATAAATAAGAACAGATGGTAATGGATTGTGTCTGGTAATTTAGGACTTCATTTTCACGTATACAGTGGCCTCTTGACCACTTCTGCAGTGTAAAGGGATTTCCACACAAATCACGGTGAGATTCACATAATACGTCTGTTTTCTGTTCTATCTGTAATTCTGCACTTCAGTATTGTAGTAAAATGAACTTTTAAAGGCACTTCTGAGTAACTGCTGTAATAATACCATGATCAATTTGAAAAATTTTGTACATATATTTAATTCCCTTCAAGTATACTTTAAGAAATAACATGGGTGTCTGTAAACTTTCTTGCACCTGTATGTAGGCTGCAATTAATTTAAGGTGGTTTCATTGCTTGATTTTGTGAAATGGAAATTATTTGGAACTGTTTTACTCTGTAGGTAAAATAATAGTAATAAACCAGTCCTTTGTTGCTGTTTTACTAAAACACCTATTTTAAGTTGCTGAAAAATAGCAATGTACTAAAAATTACTTGGAATTTTCTTATCTGTGGAATGTTGCAGTGTTTAACATTAAAATAAAAGCTTTATACATGTGCATGCGTGGGTATGTGTTCATATATTTATGCATATGCATATGTATGTATGTGTGGAGATATATCTAGTTGAAGATATTTGTAGTTAGGTCTGATTAGAATAGTTTTAAATTATTATTGGCTTTCTTCCTCACTCTTCACAGAGACATTAATTTATAAAATGAAACAGTTTCAGGCACTGCTTTGAAGTATTCTTAATCACAAAATGATATGTCTAGACTCAGATGTAGTTGCCTCTTAAAACTCTTATATAAGAGTCCCACCCTAGGTAATTTTTTACACTTTCTAAAAAACCTTTTTTTCATTTATTACTCTAACTTACTGCTCTATTAATATGGGCATTCTACATATATTGTAGAATGACATACATCTAGAAATACTCCACATGAGACTGAGTCTTGGACTCAGTCAGACTGATAAATATCTGCAGTTATTTTGAATTTATAATGAAGAATTTTACTTAATTGTGTTGTACAAGTTCATGCAGAGCAACTTGCTGATAATCAAGCAGCTGAAGCATATTTCTTTCTTGGTGGGAGTTCCATCATATGCACTTTAAGAGAAAATTAGGCCTGAAAGGCCCATCATTTTCACAAATAAAAGGTCTTGCTCAAAACTAAACTTTTCAGGAGCTCGAACAGTTCGTTTTTCAAATTACCACAAGGTTTTCCAAAATTTTTAGAGGAACGTGCACCTCAAAAATACAGCATAGTTTCAGTATGTTGTACTTCAGTGATCAAAGTCTTTATTTAAGGATAAATACCAGGCATGATCATCAGGATTACAAGAATGCTGATTGCAGAGGTGTCTAATCTTGGCTGGAAGAGTGAATCAGATTCAGCCTAGAAGGTCAGAACTGGC